>PVJL010002527.1:0-76496 GCA_004026885.1 Lyroderma lyra | reverse complement strand
AGATTAACAACAACAACAAAAAAGAATTCACAAAGCAGCAAGGAAAAAGAAGACAGCAACCCATAAAGGAAAGCCCATTAAGTTATTATCAGACTTCTCAGCAAACTCTACAAGCAAGGTGAGAGTATCAAATATTCAAAATATTGAAAGAAAAATTATGAACAAAGAAAAATGTATTTAACAAAGTTATCATTTAGATATGAAAGAAAAATAAAGACATTTTCAGATATACAGAAGATGAGGAAATCATCCAACATGAGACTTGCATTATAAGAAATACTAAAGGAAGTTATTCAACCTGAAGCCAGAAGATAAAATAGAGATAACTTGTGATAGCAAGGACATAAAAGGGGAGAAAGTTCTAAATTTCTAATGGTAAATGGAAATTAGAAGTATGCTTAAGAAAAGTGACTAATATATATATGAAACATTCTTTTACATAAACAATGATTTAAATTAAAAATATATTAATAAAGTATAGAGTACATTCATAAACATTTTGTCAGAGTTAATATTCCCATAAGAACAGTAAGCACTTTATATTAATTTAGTTATATGTTTAATTTTGTATAATACAAACATCTAAGTATATTTATTGAATTCAAGCACTTTATCACTTGACCAAGAAATTTGAATTATTAAAGATTTTTGCAGAGGTATACCAGATGAGCATGAGTAAATTTATGTATTGCCAGAAGATTTGGATATCATTGAATTATGTATCACCTGGATTTACATTATTGGATGGTTATATGGTTTACCAAATGTCAGTGTATTAGAACTTTAAGATAAGGACATTAAAATCATACTGATTATAATTTGATTTCTTGATTATAAAAGTAATTTGGTATCTTTCAGTGCTGTCATTATTAGCAATTGTCAGTGTTATATATAGTATAATACTTTAGACTTATTAAGGCTGTTTGTGGCATTCTCTAGATGTTGTTTTTGTACTAAATAAATTCCCCATGTCAGCTTGGAAAATAAAAAGGAGTGCAAAATGAAATAACTAAGTTAGTCACTCAAAATAAGAAATCCAAAACTGAGACACATAACATTAATATAAAAAAGAACATAGAAATAAAACATAGAACACTACCAATCTTAAATAACAGAAAATAAAAGCAAAAAAGCAAAGAAACAATACAGATATTGAGCTACCAGAAAATAAAAGATAAAATGACTATAGAAAATCCTCATATATCAATAATCACCCTAAATGTAAATGGACTAAAGTCACCAACAAGTCACAGAGTAGCAGATTAGATAAAAAACAAAACCTTATGCTGCTTCCAAGAGACACATCTTACCTACAAGGACAAATATAGACTCAAAGTGAAAGGGTGGAAAAACAGTACTCCAAGGAAATGGCATTCGGAGAAAAATGAATATGACCATACTTATATCTGAAGACAGATTTTAGAATAACAAAGGTAACAAGAGATAAAGAAGAACATTTCATAGTAATGAAGAAGACACTACAACAAGAAGACATAACACATAAATATATATGCCCCAAACCAGGGAGCATTAAATTATATAAAACAACTACTAACGGAAGTAAAGAAAGAAACTGACAAAAACACAATTTTTGTAGGGAACCTAAACACTTAATTGACAGTCATAAATAAATTATCCAAGCAGAAAATAAATAAGAAAATGCAAGCTTTAAATGACATATTGGATCAAACAAACATAACTGACATTAGAAAACACTTCACCTTATGACAAAGTACTATACATTTTTTCCTAGTGCACATGGAACAGTCAGTCTCAAGACTAGACCACATGCTGAGATACAAAACTAAACTCAGCAAATTTAAGTATATTAAAATAATGCCAAGCAGACTCTTTGAAAACAGGGCTATAAAATTAAAGATCAACTGCGATAAAAAAGTGGAATAAAACACAAATATGTGTTCATTAAACAACTTCCTATTAAGAAATGATTGGGTGAAAAAGAAATAGAAGTGATCAATAAATACATAGAAATTAGCGATACTGAAAATATATTTTTATCAAAATTACTGAGAAGTACTGAAAGCAGAATTAAAAAGAAATTTTATATCATTATATTCCTATCTCAAAAAAAAAAGAAAAATCACAAATAAACAACCTAAGATTACATGTTAAAACACTAGTGAAAGAAAAACAAATAGAACACAAGCTCATCAAAATGAAGGAAATAATAAATTTAAAGAAGACCTAAATGAAATAGAAAAAAAGACAATAGGAAAAAGTAACGCAACAAATAGCTTGTTCTTTGAAAATGTTAAAAAAACAAACGAACAAGCAAACAAAAAAACTGATGAACCCTGGTTAATCTCATTAAGATAATAAGAGAAAAGACACAAATAGTCAAAATAACAAATGAAAGAGAAGTTACAACAAATGCCACAGGAATACAAAGGTTATATGAGCATACTATGAAGGACTATATGCCACTAGATTTAGCAACCCAAACAATATGGACAAGTTTTTAGAAACATATAGCCTTCTTAGACTGAATTATTAAGAACCGATAACTCAAAATAGATGAAATAAAAAATAAGAACAAAACAATTATCTAAAACATCCCCAAAAGCAAAAGTTTAAGACCAGGTAGCTTTACTAGTGAATTCTACCAAACATTCAAAGAGGATTTATTACCTGTCCTCCTGAAACTTTTCCCAATATTAAATAAAAGCAATACTTTCTAAATCATTTTTTGAGGCCAACAGTACCTTGATACAAAAACCTGGTAAGGAGAACACACACACACACGCACACACACGCACACACACAAATTACACATCAATGTTTTTGGTTGCATCATGACGAAGTAAATGCTTGAGCTAAAGTCGACCCACCAATGTTTTTAATGAATAAGTACACAAAAATCCTAAGCAAAATACTAGCAAATCAAATATAACAGGACATAACAAGATTATATATCACAATCAATGATGTCCATTACAGAGAAACAAGGATGGTCTAATACATGCAAATAAATTAATGTAATATACCACATAAATAAATTAAAAAATAAAAACCATGTATTTCTATCAATTGATGCAGAGTAAGCATTTGACAAGATAAAATATTCATTTGTGATTAAAACACTTAATATAATGCCTATATAAATAATATAGGCCATATATGACAAACCTTCATATTATATTGAATGGTGAAAAACTGAAAGCATTTTCTTTTAAATCAGAAACAAGGCAAAGACGCCTCCTGTCACCACTGTTATTCAACATAGTAATGGAAGTCCCAGCCAGAGCAACCAGGCAGGAGAAAAAATAATAATAAAGCATCCAAATTGAAAATGAAGAAGTTAAATTGTCACTTCTTGCAGATGACATGAGTCTTTATATAAAAAAAATTCTGAAGATACTATTAGAATCTATTAGAAACAATGAATAAATTCAGCAAAGTTACTGTATACAAAATCAATGTACAAAAACCTATTGCATTCTCATATACTAATAATAAAATTACAGAAAATAAAATTTAAGGAACAACAAAACCTTTTGTAATGACAACAAAAAGAATAAAATACTTAAAAATAAACTTAACAAATGATGCCAATGACCTATAGTCTGGAAAAGATAAGACATTATTTTTTAAAAATGAATAAGAGACAAAGAAATGGAAAGGTATTTCATGTTCATGGATTGGAAAAGTAAACATAGTTAAAATGGCCATTTACCCAAAGCAACATATAGATTTAATTCAATCCCCATTAAATCTCAATTACATTCTTTTTAAGAAATTAACCAAAAAATAATCAGAATTGTGTTCAGTCACAGAAGACCCTGAATAGACAAAGCAATCCTATAGAATAAAATAAAAAAAGAAAAAAGAACAAGGCTGAAGGTATCATACTATATTAAATTTATACTACAAAGCCACAATAATTAAAACAGTATGGTATTGGCACAAAAACAGACACACAGATTAATGGAATAAAATTGAAAACCCAAAAGTAAATTTAGATATGTGGGAAGATATTTTTCAACAATGGACTCAAAAAGATACAGTGGAAAGAAGAAAGCCACTTCAATAAATTGGAAAGCAATGATCAAAAGAATAAATCTGGATGGCAATCTACCACTATATACAACCATTAATTCAAAATGGATCAAACACCTACACATAACATTTGAAACAATAAAGTACATACAAGGAATATTCTGTATTAAACTCAGAAACCTGAAATTCAGAGTAAAATTTATTAATTTAACTTCAAAGGCAAGAAATGTAAAAGCAAAAATTATAAAATGAGACTATATTAAACTAAAAAGCTTCTGGACAGCCAAGAAATCATCAACAAAAAAAAGAGAAAACCAAATTAGAGAAAATATTTGCAAACAATTGCTTCAATAAGGAGCTAATATACAAAATATATATAAAACTTAACAATTCAACAACAAAAACAAATAAAATCCATTTAAAATATGAGCAGAAGACCCAAATAGAAACTTCTAGCAAGAAGACATACAAATGGCCAACAGATATATAAAAGAATGCTCAACTTCACTAGCTGTTATGGAAATGCAAATGAAAACCACAATGAGTTACCACCTCACAGCTGTTAGAATGATTTGTATCACTAAAACAAATAATAGCAAATATTGGAGAGGCTGTGGAAAAAAAGAAATTCTACTACACTGCTGGAGAGAATCTAAATTGGTACAAGCACTAGTAGAAAATGGTATGAAGGTTCTTCAAAAAATTAAAAATAAATGTACCATATGACTTAACAATCCTTCTTCTCATTATCTACCTCAAAAATCTGAAAACTTACTTTCAAAAATATATACATACCTGATGTTAGTTGCAGCATTATTCATGGTGGCCAGAACATGAAAATAAGCAAAGTGACCTTTGATAGATGAATAAGAAGATGTGGTACACATACACAGTGGAATATTACTAGGTCATAAGAACAGATAAAATAGTGCCATTTGTAATAACATAGATTGGTCTTAGAATCATCATGCTAAGTAAAATAATTCAGGCAGAAAAAGTTAAGAACTATATGACTTCATTTATATGTGAAATATGAAACTGAAAACAACAAAGGAATGAGACAATTGAACAAAGAAACAAAAACTCAGACACAAAAAAAAGTTAAGTTGTTACCAGAGGGTAAAGGGGCAGGAGGGTGGTAGAGAATAAAGGGTGGAAGTCAAATATCTGATGATGGAAAGACAATTGACTCTGGGTGGTGACAACACAATACAATATATATATATGATATATTATAGTATTGCACATTTAAAACCTATATAATTTTACTAACCACCGTCACTCAATAAATTTAATAAAATATAAATAAAAAATAGGCAAAGAAACTGAATAGACATTTCTCCAAAGAAGATATACAAATGGCCAATAGGATCATAAAAAAAAGTTCAACTTTATTAACCATTAGAGAAATGTAAATCATAATCACAGAGTTATACCATTTCACACCCTAAAGAATGGCTATAATAATAATAATAAAATAGATGAAAACAAGCATTCTTATAGAGCACTGGTTCCCAAGTGGTTGTATGCATACCACTGCTGGGTATGTGTTCAGGGTCTTGAGACAAGTAATCAGTAATGGTGAAAATACAAGTAAAAAAATGCAAAATGTTAGTTATGAAACAATAACTGTTAAGTTTGAATCACCGTTAATGGAGATATTTTAAAATTAGATCACATTAGTGCATGATGTTGGAGAAGGCATGATTATGCATTCTTTCCCCAAACTACTCTTCTACAAATCACTATACACAGCTTCAGAACAATCCATTTGCAAAATTTCTAGAACTTCCCCAAATATATAAATAAATTTGTAGCTGGACTGGTCTATCAGTTTAGTTATTGACTGAGTAAAAATGCATTGTCCTTAATTGTGATTCATTTCAAATAGTTTTTTAATTTAATGTTTATCATAGTTTCAGTGATTACTGTCAATAACTTCCAAGCATGTCCATTGTGGATCAATGGTTGAAAATAGAAATGGTTGAAGAAGCAAAACTTGGTGGAAATTATAACTCATAACCAAGTACTTCTCAACATGTGTCCCCAGCTATGAGTACACCCACATCAGGAGATAGTAAAAAGATACATGCCTGATATACTATGCAGAAAAAAAGGGAACAATCTGGAGTATATTAAATATGGACTTTTATTCATAGAGGACGATAACTGTCCTAAGTCTTTGTGTTTTGTGAGTGTTTGGGGGATATTATCCAACAGTTGCATGAAACCTTTTTCCTCATTGACATTTAAAAAGATCCTATGTGTAAAAATTAACAACAACAAAAATAACACGTATTATTTTCAACACTAGGAAAGCATCCAGCTATTTCATATAAGATGTTGGGAAAGACAGTAAGAATGTTGATGTAGGTTCATACCCTACTGTTCATCACATAGCTAAATGTGGTAAAAAACACATCATAGCTGAAGATTCAATTTATCCTTGTATTAAGGATGCCATTTTTTTGTACATTTGGAGAAAAATACATCTACAAAATAAATACTATCTTTTCTCAAACAATACAGTGTCTTGACAAATTCAGAAAATGTCTGACAATGTTGAAGCTGTTACAGTAGATAGAGTTAGGAAGCGTAAATTCTTTTCCATCCAGGTCAACAAAAGTGTAGATGTTGCTGATTTATCTATTTTGCTTGTGATTGCAAGGTACTTAGTAGAAAATGAAATTATAAAAAACACATTGCTTTGTTACATATTGACAGAGCATATCACAGGCGAAAATACTTTTAATGCAATCAATGGCTATCTCATTGGAAAGAATATTAGTTGGTCAAATTATTGGGGTGTGTGCACTGAGAGAGGCAAGACTATGTCAGCTTGTTTTATAGACTTCTGTGGTCAAATTCAAGAAGTAGCTGTCCATGCACCATGGAGTCACTCTTGCACTCATAGGAGTCTTGCATCAAGCTTGTTAATGAAGATGTTCTTGATGAAGCTTTAAAAGTTGTAAATTTTATTAAGTAAAAAACACAAAACTTCATAATGTTTAAAATGATGTGTGAGGAAATGATCAGCATTCATAGCACATTACTTTCGCATCTGGATGTAGCTATCTCATGGCAAAGTACTTACATGGATGTTTGAACTTAGAAGTGAATTTCAGGTATTTTTTGAAGATCATTGCTTTTCTCTTGCCCCAAAGTTTCAAAACAGTGATTGGCTTCAAAGCATTGCATATTTATCAGATACATTTCCAGAAATAAACAAACTGTACTTGGGACTTCAAAGCAGCTCAATCACTATATTCAGAATAACTGACAATATTGTATCATTGATTAAAGAACTAAGCTTCAGTAAAGTTTGTTTTTATAAAATGGTCAGCCTGAAGTATTTGAAACTCTACGTAACTTCTTATTCGGGAATGATTTGCACCTATCTCAAAATGTGAATTAGAATACTGTAAGTCACTTGGAAGTTCTTAAAGTATCCTTTTACATGTACTTCTCTCCATGTGGAAAAGAAAACAACTGGATTGTAGATTCCTTCAGTGAAAAATTCTTCAAAGAAGCTAAACTATCAGTTAATGAAAAAGAGCTGTTAATTGAACTTTTAACTGATTCTTGTTTAAATTCTGATCTTTAAAAAAATCATCTTATTACATTCTGAGTAGGTGTCAGTGAGGAATGCAAACAGCTCAGTGAGAAGACACTCAAATACCTCTTCCTATTTACTAATACTGAGCTAGTGAAGAGAGCTCTTTCTTCGTACACCTTGATAAAAAATAAGTACCACAACAAACTTAATGCAAGTCTGGATTTAAGACTCTATCATACATCTTTTGTGCCAGATTCCAAGAAACTAAGTGCGTCAAAATAAGCTTGATGATCTTACTAATAATGTTTCAATTGGCTAGTGATCTGTATTACATTATTACTAGACTTTTCAAATAACACAAATAAATGTTATTATTAATAAGAAATTAAAATTTTGTCAAATACTTAATCATCATTATAAAACTGTAACTGTTATGAATATTAAAATTAAATCTATGGTTTGTACTTTTAGTGTAGTAATTTTTCTTTTCTTACTCATTGCCTCATTTCTACTATTTTAAATTAAGAGAGGCACTGAACAATTTGTTAGTATTTAAAAACAGATGTTTTAAAAACAAGGGTACAATTTTAAAAAATAGGTTGAAAAGGGGTGCACAAGTGGAAAAATATTGGAAACCACTGCTCTAATCTCTGCTGTCTTAAACATTTTTACTTACTTAAGACCAAAATTGTCTCTTAACTTATTAACAACTTCTAAATGGCACATATACCCATATTCATCTAACACCTTTTGGTCCAAACTTTCCGTCTGCATTCACTGAGAAAGTAGGCAGGGCTGGGCTCCTCAACCTTCAATCATGGGTGGGCACTGACCTCTTGGGACATATGCAAAATGTCACTGAAGATCCTAAGAAACACCATAAAAACTGGTGGGTACCTTGCTTGTTTGAACCTAAAATATGAGGTAATTTGCGTCATTCTCAAACTTTTTAAATCACCCTCCTATGAAAATTATCATCATGCAGCAGACACCCATCTAAACCTACATGGCTTAAATAACACATGGTACCCTATGTGGTCCGCCATCCTCACTAGCTGGCTGGAGATGTCCACCACTATTCCTTGAGTGCCTGGGACACTAGAGTTCCAGAATTAGGATCCTGGGATGTCAGGCTCACTAACTCTCATTTTCAACACTTTACAGATGGGACGTCAGTCATCCATAAAGGCAGAATGACAAAAGGCCACCAGTTACTCTAAGGTAACAGCCATCAAACAGGAGCCAGGAGAAAATGCAGCATTCTTTTTCTAGAGGCTCATGGAGTCCTTCACCAGACTCTCTATCTTAGAGCTCCATTTTATGAGGGTCAAGTTATCCTAAAGAACAAAATTTTAACCCAGTCAGCTCCTGACAGTAGGTAGAAAATCAAGATTATTAAAAAACCTGGGGTAATCCTAAGTAAAATGCTAAATGTAGCTACCTCAGTATTTTACAATTGGGATCAGGAAATGAAGGCTTAGGTACAGGAGAAAGAATGAAGGGAAGAGGCTAGGTATGCCCAGATGATAGCAGCCCTTTATGGCCAGTCACTGTCCAATATTCCCAACAATGAAGGACTAAATGTGCCACTTACTGCTGACTCGGACATTGAGCAAATGAGAGTCCCAATAAGAAGAAACCCCTTAGGTCTGCCTGTTATAAATACAGGCAGTAAGGACATTGTTCTTCTCTCTATCCCTTGGGTCAAGGGACACTTAAGATGGGGAAAAACTCTAATCTACAAACGGCTCTCTGGGACTGAAAAGGCCCCTTCCAGTTGGTTCCAACACAAAAATCATCATCATTGAACTGAAACCAAGGGTACATTGGACACAGCAGGGGAAACAATAACATTTTTATTTTGGATACTGGACCCACCTGTTCTGTCCTGACTTCCTTCTCTGGTCTTTTCTCTTCCCGACCCAGTACCATTCTAGGAGTTACTGGTAAACCAATTTTTACTTATTTTTTTACTCCTCCTTTATGTTACTAATGGGATGGATAGTCCTCCACTCAGGTCTTTTTTGTCATGCCTGAATGCCCTTACCACCTTTGCCCCTATGCCATCTACATACCCTGTAACAAAATTGGCAACTACAAAGGAATATGACTTGCAATGTTGAGTCCCCCTCCTTGCTTCCTAGAGAGAGAGAGCAGGGATGGAGCTTCTCAGCTGGCCCAAATATCTGCTTGGAACAGGCTGATCCTGAGAAAAGAACTGCTGAGATGTCCTAGCAACTGCCAAGACATTTTTGTCTTGGGGACTTTCCTAGCTTTCCCCCTTCTGGTGTTGGCTGCTTGTAAATGCTAAAGATAATGGAAAAATTATGTGTATTTTTAAGAATGTGTAAGGTATGTAAATATATTTTTAAAGGAATTGAAAGAAATAATTTGTCATGAGGATGGTTATTTCTGAATGAGTGAAAGAAGACAAACTAAGAGGCACTAAGAAAGTTGTAGAAGGTTTGTTAAAGAAATCTGTTTTAAGGAAGATATAAGGTATGGAAATAAATTTTTGAAGGGAATTGTAAGTAGTTCGTCTGTCTGAAGGTTGGTTATTTCTAAGTGAGTGAGGAAAGACAAACTAAGAGGGAGCAGATAAGTTGTTATAGGTTTGTGGAGAAAATTTTGCATGTGATTAAGCTAAACAAGATTAAAATGCTAAATAAGACAAGGTTTCTTAGTGTGCTACTTATACTATGGAAGAAATTTTCTTTCTGAAGAAGCTAAAATTCTATGGTCCATCAGAATAATCTTTTCTGTTTCGTATTTTCTTACATCCTTGGTTATTTTTTAAAACACTAGATCTCTGCAATAACAAAAACAAAGTTTTTCTAACAGTAATGTAAATTTCTCTATTTCAGGACTGCTATACCATTTTCAATTGTCGGATAGACGCCAATGTAAAGAAAGTTGGCCTGATGTTTTCCCTAATTTAGCAAGGTGCCAAAGTAATTTTGATTCATTGTTACATCATTGATGAAAAGGTTTAGATGCTAAGGAAGGTCAGGAAATTTGTTACAATGTCTTTAACAACTAAAATGATAAAAAATGAGAAAATAGAGACAGTGGGACCACAGACAAAACTAGAGACAGGGCCAAACTTTTGGCCATATCATAGAAAGACCAAGGCTTAAGCTACTTCTGGGCAAATTCTGCAACCCCAGAAGAGAAACACCAGGTAAAAGAGTCTGCTTTAGGTATAGAAGCCACGAACTCTGGCATAAGAAATGCCCTAATTCTCCAAAACAGCTGTGCCCCCTAATGCATATAAAAAGGGCACTGGAAGAGGGATTGTCCCCTGTTCTGAAAGGAGCAGGGACCAACGTTTTCTTCATATTGACAGAGAAGGTCTGACTTACTCAGCAGCTTCCAGTAAGAATGCCAATCTTGTGATGAGAGAAAAATTATGGGTGTCCCTTGACATGGCAAGTAAGTCTCTTAATTTCTTGATTCATAGCCACTTATTCTGTTTTAATCATTCACTCTGGACCTATTTCCTCTAAAACCTACCCAGTTGTGGGAATAAACAGAAGTTCTAGATTTGAGCTCACATGTCATGCTATCTCGTCAGTCTGTACTCCGGGGGGAGTGGGGAGAAGGTAAAATTAGCCAATCAGACTTTAAAAAGGGCTCTGAGGAAATTTTTGTCAGGAGATCTCTAAGCCCTGGTTCTGATTGCTGCCCATTGCTTAGAATCTGATCACAATTCTGTTCTTTTAAGCACCCCAATTCTGTTCAAGCTGTAGGGGTGGCACCATGACAGTCCATTTTAATTTAGGGACACTATAGCACTATATCTCAGTTTAGTTCAATTTAGCAATGTAATTCAGCTTAAGACTTAATTTGGGATACTTTAATTTTTTTTCTCTTTTTTTACTCTCCTCCTTTTTGAATTGTTAAATTTATTAGGATGACATTGGTTAGTAAAAATCACATAAGTTTCAGGTGTACAGTTCTACTATATATCATCTTTGTGTTACGTGTTCATCACCCAGAGTCAGCTCTCTTTCCATCAGCATATATTTGAGACCCTGTCCCTTCTCTCCCTTTCCCAAGGCTGTGGGCGCCCCTCAGAACTGCTTTGATAGCTGTGTTTAGTTGGACTGAGAATATATATCTTGCTAATTACAAAACAAATGGGTAAATAGCTCTACCTTCTCCAGATTAATAACTCTATTTTCTCAAAATTGCAGACTTGCCTTATAAATCTCTTTTTTGTTTAGGACATTGACTCAAAAGGAGTTACAAATTTGAGCCATCTTCTCTAGTAACAACTGGAGATTTTCTTCCTCAAAAGAAACTCAAGATAACCTCACCTCTGGGATAGACAAAACCCCAAGAAATCCTCTCTTTTTTTTCTTTTCAGGTTTTGGAACCCAAAAAATTGCTTGACCACCCCCCCCCATTTTCTTGGTTCTGCTTTTTCCTGCATACGTTTGAAAAGCTTTTAATGATAAAAACAAAATCAGAGAGATTGCCTTGAAATCAAAGTTCACTATCCTCTCAAAATGCTGTCATTTTGAATGAACCTAATTTTTTCCCTCATTAATCTTGTCTCTTGCTTATAAGCTTACAAGAGGCAAACAGCCAGATTTTTAGTCCAGTAATAAAGTTATAAAGAGTCAGCAGTTGGGTCTACTTCCCTTGAATCAAATTTGTTTCATTTAATTCTGCACAGGACTCCCCCAGAAAAGGTTTTCTCCTGTTCCTATGAGTCAACTGAAGACCTTAAGCTCCTTTAAACAGACTGATAAGTACTGATAACACCAAGATTTTTCATTATTGGTTTTCTTTTAAGCTTTATTTTGATCTAGATTTTTTTCTCATTTTTAATGTTTTAGCTGAGATCCCCATTAAACACATTACCATGATTTTAGTCAGTTTGGCTCTCTTCTTCCTAAGGCTCTTCTGGGAAGAATAGAAAATATTGTAAATTATTCTGATTGCTGATATTTAACTTTTGTCTTTTGGTCTCCTTGTCAGTTTTGTGTAATTGGAAATAGAGCAGTTTCATCCTTGGTCATCTGCCTGGGCTTTACCTCACCCCTCCAGAGGATGACAAGCCATGCACATAGCATCTCAATAAAGTGGCCCAATTTTCTTCCTTGAAGTTCCCCTGTTGGGGGGACCTATATCCTATTGAAAAAGTGCTGCCTCTGGGTTAATCAAAGTGGATAGGTAGAACAACACATTAAATCTTTCATTGATAAGGCCATGATCAAAGACCTCTAGATAGATATTATGAGCCACAACTTCCTGTCAGCAGGCATCAAGTATAGAAACCCAAGGACTTCACAATGCTCCCTGTATAGAGGAACAAACCAGAATGGTCATTGTCCTAAGACCCCAATAATTTGGGCTCCTATTACTTGGTGTAGGGGGGTGTTAGGTAGAAAGTTATGTACGAGTGACAGAAGGGGCAGAAGTAACAATGATCAGTGTCTCACACAACCCATGTTTACTCCCCAGGAACCACTTAGGCCCAGCTCCTAAAGGTAAATTTTGTTTGTCAAAATCTCCCAGGGAAACAGAAATAAGACCCAAACCAGAATTAGCTGGATTTTGGAACTTGCAAAACAATTGGACCATGACCTTAGTTTTATTCCAAGCTTCATTATAATATAATTATAATAAAATGACCATTAAGGCTTGGCTCCCCATGGGGTTTTCTGTATGCATTTTGGGAAAGGGCATGTGCAGAAAGAAAATAGTTATATAACCTACACATGTCAATCAAATGGCCTAAGACTATACATCAGATATCCTGAGTAGTACATCACACTCAAGGCTGGTCTAACTCTAGCAATAAAACTCAAACCCCTAAACCTCTCAGGGCCACTGCCTTTCTCAGCTTTGTCCATTTCTCTCTTGAAATGTATCTCAATAAAGTTTAACTTTACTCCTTTTTGTCTCCCTGACCTGTAACTTTTTATTGAATAAACAAGAATAGGGGTACTCAAAGCATACCTCCCTCAATGCAGTGACAGGGTCATAATTACATACTTTTGGTATTTTCTGAATTATTCTTTGTAACTACATATATTTGTTAAATTAATGCATTTGTACTTATTTTTATGTACTATATCTTCTAGATAAAAAATTATAGAAAGAATTTATTATAATCATTATTTGATTTTAAAAAGGGTAAAATTTTGAGAGCTCAAGTATTTCAGGTAGATTTTAACATAAGATATAAAAAGGTCAATATTCAAGAGTCAATATTTTTATTTTCACTTTTGATAATAAATTGTTATGAAAGGTGACATAAATAAATAAATAAATCTGAAAATGCAGTTACTTTTCCACTTCCTTGGGTGATAGTTGAATCTTTATGTTTCATTAGAAATTCTGCTTATTTAAGCTTGTCTCTAAAGGAGAGATTTTGTTCAGTTCACTTATTCACCAAAGCTGAAAATTAGATTAGTTGAGAATTCTCATCAGCAGAGAAAGAAGTTAGCTACATCTACAGATGAGTGTAGGTGGTATTGAGATAGGAAGTCATGCAGTATTACAATGTTGGTGAAATTATTTGTGAAATGAAAGTATAAAAATTATTTATCAGACCAACAACAAAATGGTGATGAGAGAGGGACTTCTAAAAAGTTCCTCTGGAATTACTACTAATAAAACATCTCTACCTGAACCAAGGACCCTTTACATAATGCACAATACCAGCTAAGAAGCACACTCACCACATTAAGGTCTCTGCAGGTGGGCAGAGGGTTAAACAAAAGATAAATAAATGGGGAAGAGTGGGGATGCAGTCACTGGATAAAGGAGAAGAAAGAAAGCAGTGAAAGAGCTCTCCAGACCTCACTCAGTCCTTAGGACAAAAGAAACGGGGCTCAGAGGCAGGGGCATGACCACAACCACCTCACTTTAGCCCCAGTAGGTACAAACCCGGCTCCAAAACATAGAAGCTGGACAGCACTCTGGTTTCCAGAGGAGAGGGAATGACTGGGCAGTGAGAAGCCACAGTGTAACCACTCTGGCCAGGAAGAAGAATGAAAGAGAAAGTTGCATGTGTGTTTCTAGGCCCACAATTGAGATGATCTGAAAGACCAGCATACAGGCCTGACTGCAAGGCACAGGGCAGAATCTGCACATGGGGCATCCCAAGAACAGAAAAGTGCAATCACACCCAAACTTTCTGCATGACCCCCGGAGACACAGGAAGAACACAAAGCCACAAACACCTCTCTCCCACAGACCTCTGCCCACCCAGTTTCAGCAGTGAACACAAAAGAAACTGCAGCAGCAAGGGTCCAGGAAAGTTGTGAAAATTAAAGAGATGGACACAGACGACCCATCAGAAACAGAGCTCAAAGCAATGATTGTAAAAATACTTAAGGATTGAATGATAATTTCAACAGGAAGAAAACAAGCATCAAAGAAGACTTATAAAACATTAAAAAGGACCAGAGAAGAAGTTCATCACCACCAAACCAGTACTACAAAGAATGTTAGAGGGAGGAGGGATGGTAATATAAAAGAAAGGGATGAAGAAATTTAGTTTGATTGTCAACAGAGAATTGAAAGAAACAAAATCTGACAAGGGAATTCCTAAGTGACACAGACTCAGCTGAGAGATCCACCCACCACAAGGAAACACCTAAAGGTCAGAAAAAGGGAGTCAAGTGGGTGAAAAGGGAAGGGAGCAGTGCAAAGACAGGACTGTGAAAGTGCGGGGCTGACAAAAGAAGAACCGAGGAGAGGGGTAGGAGAAATGGGCTGAACCAGAGCATGATCCCAAGCAGGCAAAGGATTGGACAGTGGAAGCCCCACAGGGAGAGAGCCTGAGCTAAAGATCACTAGTGCTCCAGCAGGAGCACCATGCCTCAGAAGTGACAGGGCCTAAACAAAGTTATGCTAAAGTGTCCTGGTGAAAACAGAGATGCAGCCAAACACAAGCCCAAAACTAGGAACTGACAGGCACAGGAATGCACACAAATTGGTCCTTGGTGAGCTTGAAACTAAGTGTTGACAGCTGGGGGGTTCACTCACTAGAACAAAACAAAATCCCAGGTAAAACACAGGCTCAGAAAAAGGAGGAAAGGTGGTGCCAACAGTGTGCAACTGTGCCTGTGCACTCCTGATGGAGAGCCAAGCTTGCTTTGCAACCCCATCTCCTCAACTCCAGTGCATTCCTGACAAAGAGCCAAGTTTGCTTTGCAGTGGAAATCCCCCCCTGCCCCCAGCTCTGGTGCACACCTGATGAAGCACCAAACTTGCTTTGTGGGATGAAGTTACCTGAGCACTGAAGCACTGCTGACAGAGTAACAGGCTTGTATTGCAGGGCATGCCAGGTATGGCTTGGCACTCCCCTGATAGAGTGGACATATGGTGCAGA
Source organism: Lyroderma lyra (assembly GCA_004026885.1). NCBI lineage: Eukaryota > Metazoa > Chordata > Mammalia > Chiroptera > Megadermatidae > Lyroderma > Lyroderma lyra. Next base: position 60,570 of record PVJL010002527.1, on the reverse strand, counting down.
GAGCACCCGCCCTAGCCTGAGTGCTTCTGACAGAGGAACAGGTCTGTTTCACAGCTGACCTAGCACCCAGGATAATGAGTAACCTCAGGACAAACAGCAGCGATAAACTGCAGTGTCCTTAACCACTAGGTAGAACGTGAAGACTGGCTGCTTTTCTTTGCTCTCCCTCAAACCACCGTTACCCTGTACCACAAACAAACCCTGAGTTCTCCCCCAAAATCTCTGTCCCTGTGGGAACCAGCGGCGAGGCTCAGGAAAACGTCAAAGCAAAGGCAGAGCATCCTCTGCTTGCACCAATCTCAGAAGCAGAGACTATCATTGCCCACTATATTTTTCAAAAAAAGCAGACATATATAAACCAAGCAACTTAGTCAAAGAGAAAAACCCACCTTTAGGAAAGCTCCAAAATTCAGAAAATCAAGCAACCAAGAAAGAATACCTTAAGACACTGCAGCAATTCCAACCAAAAAGTGAAAGAAAGACCTCTCCAGAATTACCAGGGGAAAAAGCCCTTATGTCCAGGAAAGGAAAACTCTTTTGGCAACTAAGCATCTCAGAAAGAACATGGAGAATTTCTAGAAAAGGAAATTATAGATTGGGACATATATAATATACATGACACAGAATTTATGACTGCAGTTGAAAAATACTCAGAAAACTCAAGAAATGCTGGCTGAGTACTTAGACCTATATAAATAATTTCAAAAAGAAAATCTTTAAACAAAAAGGAACACTTTAACATAGAAATAAAAACTATAAAAAAGAATCAGTTAGAAATTCAAGAAATAAATAATGCAATAAAAGAAATAAAGCATGAACTACCTAGCATATGAACGAGGGCCAACCAGATGGAGGAAAGAGTTAGTGACATCAAAGATAGAAACATGGAAATTGAGCAGAAGAAAAACAAGATTTGAGAAGAAAAATATATGAAGGGTCTCTATAAGAGCTATCTGACTCCATTAGAAATAACAACATTAGGATAATAGGAATACCAGAAGAAACAAAACAAAATTTTAATGAGAATTTAATCAAACAAATAGTAAATGAGAACTTTCCAAGCCTATACGAAAAACTGAAACCCCAAATTCAAGAAAGAAACAGGATCACTAGCTACCATAATCCCACCAGAACGTGTCCAAGGCACACTATACAGATGGCACAAATCAAAGACAAAAAATAATTCTCAAGTCAACTAGGGGAAATAAAAGTTTTATAAGCTTCAAAGAAAAGTCTATCAGTTTGTCATCAAATTACTCAGTAGAAACTCTTTAAGACAGAAGGGAAAGGGATCATATATTCAAAATATTAAGGAAGAGGAAGTACCAGCCAAGAATAATCTATCCAGCAAAGAGATCCTTTAAATATAAACCAGAAATAAAGACCTTTTTAGATATACAGAAGCTGAGGGAATTCACCAACACAAGGTGAGCACTCCAGAAAATATTGAAGGAGGCTACTCAACCTGAAATTGAAAGCCAAAGCAAATGGCAAGAAGTTGTGACAAAAACATAAATTAAGAAGTAAAGGTTTAAATAAACAAAAGAGATTGGAAATTTAAAGTATGTTTAAATAAAGGAGCCACTATATACATAAACATTTTTTAATTAACCTAAAAAAATAGCATGGACAAAAAAAATTATAGAACATCATCAAACTAAAAGAAAAAACAATGAGAAAAAGAACAAAGACTCCAAACAACCAAAAACCAAAAGACAAAATGACTATAGGAAATCTTTATATATCAATCATCACCCCAAATGTAAATAAAATAAACTCATCAATAAAGAGGCACAGAGTAGCTGACTAGTTTAAAAAGCATAACCCATCTATATGCTGTCTCCAAGAGCCATACCTAAGCCACAGGACAAACACACATTCAAAGTGAAAGGGTAGAAAACAATACTCCAAGTAAATGACATCCAGATAAAAGCAGGAGTAGTCATTCTTATATCTGATGAAAAAAACTTCAGGACAAAAATGGACATTTCACAATGATAAAAGAGACAGTACAACAAGCAAAAGACATGAAAATAATCAATATATATCCCCACAACTAGGAAGCATAAAACTTTACAAAGCAACTACTTAAAGATCTAAAATGTGAAGCTGATAAAAACACAATTCTAGTAGGGGACCTAAACACTTCCATAAAAGCCATGGACAGATCATCCAAAAAGAAAATAAGTAAAAAATATAGAAGCTTTAAATTATTCATTAGAACAATTGTACTTAATTGACATTTATAGGATGCTCTATCCCACAACATAAGACTACATATTCTATTCTAGTGAACATGGACCATTCTCAAGAATAGAACATATAATGGGACACAGAACTAGTCTAAATAAATTCAAGAAAATTAGAATTATACAAAGCTTGTTATCAGACCACAAAGCCTTGAAATTGGAGACTTCACTAAAAAAGCAGAAAAAAAACCCCACATATACAATGAAGATTAAACAATGTTATTAAAAATTACTGAATCAACAAAAAAGAATAAAAATACATTTTAAAAATAACAGTGAAAATAACATGTATCAAAAATAGTGGAATGCAACAAAAGCAGTAATAAAGGAAAATTTATAACATTACAGGCCTACCTCATGATACAAAAAAACCCCAAGTAAACAACCTAACATTAGATCTTAAAGAACTAGAAAAAGAAAAACAAAGAAGGTCCAAATTCAGCGAAAAAAATAAATAATAAAAATTAGAATAGAATTAAATGAAATAGAGAACAGAAAAATAATATAGAAAAGTAATGCAATAAAAAATTGTTTTTTTGTTTGTTTGTTTTAAATCAATAAGACTGACAAACCTCTGGTTTGGCTCACCAAAGGGAAAAGAGAGAAAGCAAAAATAACCAAAATTAGAAATAAAAGTGGAGAAATTACCACTGATATCACAGAAATACAAATGATTATAAGAAAATAATGTGAATGACTACATGCCACCAAATTTAACCTTGAAAAAATATACAAGTTTTTATCAATGTATAATCTACCTAGACAGAATCAAGAAGTGAACAATCTAAAAAGACCAATCAAGAGAAAGAAAATTAAACCATCATTCACAACCTTCTTAAAGGCATAAGCCCAAAGCCAGACAGTCTCAACAATGAGTTTTATTAAGCATTCAAAGCAAATCAAATGCCTATTCTCCTCAAGCTCTTCCAAAAAATTGAAGAAGAGGCAATACTTTTCAACTCTTTCCATGAGGTTAACAAAATGCTAACACCAAATTCTGATAAAGATCACACACACACACACACACACATACACACACACACACACACACAGTCTATAGACCAATATCTCTAATGAATACAGATGCAAAAATTTTAAACAACATACTAACAAATAGAATACAACAAAGCATTGAAAAAATTATATAAGGCAATCAAATGTGATTCATCCCACAAACAGAAGAATGGTTCAACATATCCAGATCAAACAACGTGATACATTACATAAATAAAACTCAAAATAAAAACCATATATCAATTGATGCATAAAAAGCATTTCACATGATACAACATCCATTTATGATTAAAACACTTAATAAAATGGGTATAGAGGATAAGTACCTCAACATAATAAAGGCCATACATGAAAAATCCTCAACTAATATCATACTGAATGGAAAAAAAATTAAGCCTATTCTAAAATCAGGAACAAGAAAATGTCTACTCACCACTGTTATTCGATATAGTATTGGAAGTTCTAATCAGAGCAATCAGGGAGGAGAAAGAAAGAAAAGACATCAACATTGAGAGACAAAAAGTTAAACCATTACATTTTGCAGATGATGTGATCCTTTATATAGAAAATTCTAAAAACTTCACCAAAAACCTATTAGAAATAATAGACAAATACAATAAAGTTGCAGGATATATAATCAATGTACAAAATTCAATTGCATTTCTATATACCAACAAGAAAATTTCAGAAAAAGAAATGAGACAAACAATACCATTTGTGATCACAACAACAACAAAAAACACTTAGGGATAAACTTAACAAAGAATGTGAAGGTCTTATATACTGAAAACTATAAGACACAACTAAAATTGCAAAGACATGGAAAGATATTTTATGTTCATGGATTGAAAGAACATCATTAAAAATTGCCATATTACCTAAAGCAATATACAGGTTTAATGAAATTCCCATCAGAGTCTCACAATCTTTCAAGAAATAGATAAAAGACTCATCAGATTTGTATGGAACATCAAAAGACCCTGAATCTCCAAAGCAATCTTGCACAATAAGAATAAGGCTGGAGGCATCATACTCCCAGATATCAATCTATACTACAAAGCTTCAATAATCAAGACAGCTTGGTATTGGCAGAAAAATGTACACATAGACCTAACAAACAAAACAAAAAAACTCAGAAATAAACCAACAAATATATGAACAGATGACTTTTGACAAAGAAGCAAAAAATACACAATGGGGAATAGAATCCCTTATCAGTAAATGGTGCTGGGAAAGTTGGAAAAGCACATGCAAAAAAAGAAATCTGAACTGCGAACTGTCACCATATACCAGAATTAAATCAAAATGGAATAAATACCTCCACATTAAACTCAAAACAATAAACTCTATACAAATGAAATTGTAACTAATCTTACAGACTTTTGGTTTAGGGAGGACTTTATGAACTTAAACTCAAAGGAAAGAAAAGTATAAACAAAAATAAATGAATGGGAATACATTAAACTAAAAAGATTCTTCACAGCAAAAAAACAAAAAACAAACAAACAAAAAAACCCAAAACCAACCAAACAAACAAAAACTATCAACAAATCAAAGAGAAAACCAACCAAATAAGAGAAATTATTTACAAACAATGCCTCTGAGAAGTGGCTAATATCTAAAATATATAAAGAACTTGTATAATTCAACGATAAAAAAAATTCAATTAAAAAATGGATAGAGGAACTGAATGAACTCTTCTCCCAGGAAAACCTACAAATAGTCAAAGATATATGAAAGAATGTTCAACTTTACTAGCTATTAGAATAATGCAAATCAAAACCACAATGAGATACCACCTCACACATGTTAGAATGGCTATTATCAATAAGACAAGGAACAACAAGTGTTGAAAAGGTGTGGAGAAAAAGGAACCCTCATACAATGCTGGAGTGAATTCTAACTGGTGCAACCACTATGGAGGACATTGTGGACGTTCCTCAGAAAACTCAAAATAGAATTATCATATTACCCAGCAATTTCACTTCTGGGTATCTACCCCCAAAATTTGAAACCTTAGTCTGCAAACATATATGTACCTGAATGTTCATTGCAGCACTACTCACAATAACTAAGTCATGGAAACAACAAAAGTGTCCTTTGACAGACAACTAGATAAAGATGCAGTGGTACATAAACACAATGGAATATTATTCAACCATAAGAAAAGATAGAACTGTTTGGGGAAACATGGATGGACCTTGAGACGATCATGCAAAATTAAATAAGGCAGAGAAAAACAAACAAAAAAACAAACAAAAAAACAAAAATAAGAACCATATGTTTTACACATTTGTGGAACACAGAGCTGAAAGTAACAAAGAAACACAAACTCATGGACACAATCCATAGTTCAGTGTTAGTGGATATCTGAAGGTATGGGAAGAGGGGGAAGAGAAAAGGCAGAGTCTCAAATTCATGGTAATGAAGAGAACTGACTCTGGGTGATGAACACATAACAAAACACATACATGATGTATTGTAGAATTGTACACCTGGAATCTATGCAATTTTTACTAACCAATGTCACCCCAATAAATTTAACAATAAAAAAGCAACAATTAACCAAGCTAGAACAATTTCAAGAGCGAAAAAGTAGTTCTAAATAAATATTTTCATTTAGAATCAATACCGATGTATAATTAGCATTTAAATCTTCCAGAAAGGACAACTCTTTATTTTCTATTATTCACAATAAAATTTATTTTAGGGAATTGGTAATCTAGCCCCAATGGTAAATGTTGTTACTGAGGTGCTGCATAACCCTTTACCACACGCATGAATAAAATAGCGGGTTGAATGCAACAGGACACCTCTTTACTTTCATGATGAATAAGCTGTTTACAACATGCAAGGGAAGATTTTTCTTATAAAATAATCATACAGAAACTTTGTTTGGGATATTAGTTTTTCATTCCAGAACTTTTATATCCTTTATCCCCAAAGTTCTTCTCTGCTGATATTTAATATTTTCATTTATTATAAATGTATTTTTGTTACTTCATCTAGCTAAGTTATAAAAAGTATTTTAAAATTCTTGTCAGCTAATTACAACATCTATATTACCTGGAAATTTGTCTGTTGATTGGATTTTCTCCTGAAATTTTGTCACATTTTTATGATCATTCATTTGAAAAATAATTGTTAATAGTATGCTGGAGATTTAAATATTATGTTGCAGAGATTTTAGATTCTGAACATATTTTATTATTTAATTGTTATTTTAGGGCATTATTACCTGTGTTGGATTCAAAGTGTAAACTCTGTTTCTTTGATAACATTTAAAATCTCAGTTCTTTCTACTTGTCTGAGATGCTTGGATTCTGTCCTCATGCTTCAATGTTTAGAGAGTCATCCAGATAATCTGTGTAAAGTTTATATATATACAAAATAATGTGCATTTCCCTGACTTTCATCATTGTTTTGCTCTTCTTTATTTACAACTGAATGTGATCTCCCAAAGCTGTTCACTGTTTCTTCAGTTCACAAAGACCAAGTGTTTTATACCAGAGTTCTGAGTACCCTGTATTGTCAATGCCTTCCCTCAGGCTAAATGCATTAAACTAAAATCTAACTCAAAATCACTTTCTTTTAAATGCTTATTACCTTCTGATAATTGTATGATTATTCATGCTTTCCTGTGTCTTCACATAGTTTCTTTTTGTGTGTATATTTTGCCCAGTGTTTACAGTTGTCTAAATGAGGTTTTGTCCAATGGGAGCTTTTATGCCCATATTAAGAGTAGAAGTTTCATGAACAGAAATAGTGATTAAAAGATACAGTTTAGAGTTCCAGGGCTTTTTAGTGCTTTGTCTCTGCTTTTTCTCTAGACATTTTCATTAAACATGACTATAGTGTCCCATTTTTTTCTTCATGAGATCAAAATCTCAAAATAAAAAAATACTAATAGCATGTAATTGTCAATAAGGTAATCTGCAACATTTTAGTGACATTACTTTGAAATTCTCTGATCTTTCTTTTGCAATTAATCTCATTTATTTTAGCCTATATTCTTGAAAAATTTCTTCAATTGATATAAATTTTATGTTTTTTATTAATAATTATAAAATGCTTTTGATTCAGAGAAAACTAGAAATCATTGTACATTAAAAATTAATTTTCCTAGACATATAGATACATATCTGTATCAATGTAGTACAAAACAAAATTTTAACTATTTCACATGCATCTATATATTTTAAAGATATTGACTTTTTAGTAAATGATTATTTAAATTTTAAATAATCATTTTGATTATTTTTGACGCATATTGGTCTGTGAGATAACTAGCAAGTGTTGCTTTTTAAACAGTGACATAACCATGATTTTCATTTACATACAGTTTTCAAATATCAATAATTTGAAAATGCCAAAAAATAACTTTGATATATTTGAGAAATTTATACTCCCTCAAATAAAACTAATTTAAAAATATGAATAAGCTATTTCCAGAATTTTTTCAGTGATGATTCTAAAATTCTATTATTATGCAACAGGTTAAAAAGTTATTAATGAGCATTATTTCTCTTTATTGGAAATATCTCTTTGTGAAAAGCTTTCACAGTTGCCAAATTATCACACTGGAAGAAGCTGACTAAAGATTCAAATATGCCACTTTGCATGTAGAGAAAAAGTCCAGAAGTAGATACAGACATTGTGTCTGCAATGAGTTTCAGGCTTATTATTTTCTCTCCATTCCAAAAGAAGGCTACTTGATTTCTTTCAAAGAAAGATTCTGTCTTTCAGTGTTCAGTTGCAATGTACACCACAGACTCTAGCCCTGAGGCCATTTAGTAATTTCACAGTTCCCCCAAATTTTTGATGTACTATGACTGCATGTCTTGGAACCCACTAGGTTCTACTACTTATATAGTTCTATATGTGTCTATGCTACTTAACAAGGATTGTACTTTACTGTGTTCAGAGTAATTGAAGAGACTTCAAAAATTTGTAGTCATGATGATGCCACAGTATCATGTTAGTAATTATCCAATGATCTGTACTTAAGTGTTCATACAAGGCATTGATAAACTTACAGGTACTACAGCTCTTTCTGTTAGTGTCTTTATTAGAGGAAAATGAGAGAAAACACATGTGAATTACTATTGAAATGACCAAGATATCTATACTACAAATGATGAGGGCACATAATTAAGTTATCTTAATATTAATATTCATGCATAATTAGTCATTGCAATTGAAGCCATCTTTTGAAAAGTAAAGATGTCAAAATCAAAGAGAAAAAAATATGAGTTTCAAAATCAAAATTTAAAATATTAATAAAAATACATATTAATTGTATATAGCAACCTAATAAATATACTGTACATAAAAAATAAAATTCTCAATATAACAAATAATGTGGACTTTTAGGCACAATAGACTAGGTGAGATCTGACAATCCTATATATTGTGTAATATAGGAGATGACATAGAAAAACCTGTCAGTAACTGTAATTTCATATCGTAATAAAGTTTTTCTTGAGGGTAGGTGAATTATATTTATTTTTTCATTAATTAAATATCTTAAGCTTTTGAGTTTGATAATATGTATTTTAGTTCTCATAGTTTCTTTAAGGTAACTAGCTATAAGGATTTTGTAAAAATAATATTGATAGTTCTCTTTCTAGAAAAAACGTATGTATATACCTTGTCCTGTTTCATTATAAAAATGTAAAAATCATGTCCACATACATATGTATACACACAAACACATACTTTACAAACTACATTATAAACACCAATGTGCATGTCTTTTTTATATATTTTATAATTAGTTTTTATATACAACTACAATCATTTTGATCATTTTTTCAGATATATTTTTGTCTATAGCACAGATGAATCTTTTTGATTTTTTAAGTGACTTTTTCAGAGTGATTTTAGGTTACAGCAAAATTGAGAGGATGGTACAGACAATATTTATATAAGCTCTGCTCCAACAAATGTAAAACTTCCCCCATTGTTAACATCCTTCATCAAAGTGATAAAATATTGCAATTGATTACCTTACATTGACACTTAATAATCACTCAATGTCAATAGTTTGTATTACAATTAACTTTTAATTCTTGGTGGTGTACATTCTATAAGTTTAGGTGAAAGTATAATAAATTGTATTGTTCATTATAGTATTATATAGAACATTTTCACTCTTCTAAAATTTCTCTGTCTTCTATGTATTTATCTCTCCCATAAAGAAATGTTTTAAAAAGTCATTTTTCTCTGTCCAAGGAAACTAAATTAAAACAAAGAGAGCTTAATGCCAGTGACTAAATTTATTTTATTTTAAAATAAGTGTGGTACAAGATTTAAATAATAGATTGATTCTCCATTATAATTATAGAATTAAATTATTCACATATATTTTTAGATTACTTAGAAAAAGATTATTTATTTTATTTTAAAACTGATTTCTCAGTAAGCAATAAATTACTTGTTTATTTTGCTAAGTATATATCTTATAAAGATGTTGAAATGTAATAAAAAATGACATGTATAGAATAAATAAAATTTTCTTATTTCCATTTACCTATGTTTCTGATTAGGACATAAAACAGATAAATGCTGGATCCAAGAGGACAGAATAGGTAAATACTGTGTCTGCTTCATTCTGAGAACACATTAAAATTACAACTAAATTATAGAACAATCAACCTGGAGAATCATCTGAAGTCTAGCTGAACAGAAGTTTTATAACTAAGGATACAAAGAAGAGGAGGGGTGCAGATGGGAAATAATCCAAACCGCTGGTGGTGATAGAGAATTAGGAGGGATATCTCAGCCATGGAGGTTTCCCCCAGAGAAATGAAGGTCTTTGATGCCATAGCAGGTTCCCTAGTCTGAAGCACTGGTGCTGAGAAGAAGAGCTCCAAAACATTTTACTGTGAAAAACAGTGAGAATTCCAACAGGCTACTAGGGACAGAAGGCTGCAGAAAACCTAGAAATCCTCTTAAAGTACCTGCACAGACTAAGTTACTTGGGAGCACTCATATTGGCCCCAGCAGAAAGGTAGTTACCAAGGGGACAATGGAGGACTTTAGAGGGAAGATTGAGGTATGAGGCTTTGAGGTGAAGTCTAGAGGACAGTCACCATTTTTTTCTGGGTGAGTCCATCTACCATGCTGCTGGCTGGTGTGTGCCATTTTTCCTGTGTTTCATCCACCCTCATACAGCCAAATCTTAACCTTATTGGTCTTCTGAGCTCCACTTGCTCCACCCTGCTGAACCACTGAGACCTCATCCTACTGAACTCCACCAATGCCAGAGGCACTTTTTCTTTTCAGTGAGCAGCCAGCCCCACAAGCACTGCAAACTTTCTTGGAAAACTTTGAGGTCCACTGGCCTCAGGTGAGTGGCTACATGCATCAGTGTACTCTGAGACTTTTTCTGAGTAGCACCAGGAACAGCACTGTCACTAAACCATAATCTACAGGAGTATTCAGTACAGGTACCAAGGTCCCCCAGGGCACCTACTACATAAGGCTATCCAGCAATACTGGGAGATATAGCAGATCTACCCAATATATAGGAACAAGCACAAACAAGCATAGAAAATGAGAAAACAAAAAAATATTTCTCAAATTAAAGAATAGCAGAAAATTTCAGAAGAATTAAAAAAGTTAGAAGAATGCAAATAATCAGAGAGTTCAAAATGATGGTTGTAAGGATGCTCAAGGAACTCAGTGAAAACTTCAACAGAGAGATAGAAAGCATAATGAAGGACATAGAAACTATAAAAAAGAACCAGTCAAAAATGATAATGACTGAAATTCAGAATGCAATAAATGAAATCATCAGCAGACTAGATGAAACAGAGGGTTGACCCAGTTATTTGGAAGACAAGGTAGCACAAAACATTCAATCAGAACAGCAAAAAGAATTTTAAAAAATTTTTAAATGAGGATAGATCAAAGGACCTCTAAGGCACCATCAAGCATAACGACATTCTCATCACGGGGGTACCAGAAGAAAAAGAGACAAAGTAAGGAATTGAGAAAAATTAATATTTAAAAAAATAATGACTGAAAAGTTCTCTAACTGGCAAAGAAAAGAAACATAGAAGCCCAGAAAGCACAGAAAGTCCTACACAAAGACACATTATAATTAAAGTGAACACAAATAGGCCTACACAAAGATACATTATAATTATAGTGGTAAAAATTAAAGACAGAGAATCCTAAAAGCAGCAAAAGAAAAGCAAGTAACTTATAAGGGAGATCCTATAAGACTGCCAACAGAAACTGCAGGTCAGAAGGGAGTGGCAGAAAATATTAAACATAATGCAAAGCAAGGACTTACAACCAAGATTACTCTAGGCAGCAAAGCTATCATCCAAAATAGAAAGACAAATAAAGGGCTTCCCAAACAAACAAACAAAAAAGCTAAAGGAGTTCATCACCACCAAACCAAATTACAAGAAATGTTAGAGGGACTACTTTAAAATTGGAGTAAAAATGTCAATAGTTACATATCTATCAAAAATTACCTTCAATTTAAATGGATTAAAAGCTGCAGTCAAAAGACATGGAGGGTATTGTGCTGAGTGAAGTGTCAGACAGAGAAAGAGATGCAATTTCATTTTACTTATATAGAATCTAAAGAACATAATAAACAAAAAAAAAAAACAAACTCAGATACACAAAACATTTGGAAGGTTGCCAGATGAGAGGAGGGTTCAGGGTGAAGATGAAAAAAGGGTAAGAAATTAAGAAGTACAAATTTATTGTTACAAAGTAGTTAAGTGAATGTAGGGTACAGGAATTTAGTCAATAATATAATAAGTATGTATAGTGTCAGGTGAATAGTAGTTTAGAGGTGATAGTTGAGAAAGGGTTGGAGGAAGGGTGACAAGGTAAAGGGATTAAGAAGAACAAATTAGTAGTTATAAAATGGTCATGGGGGTGTAAAGTAAAACATAGGGATGTAGTATAATATGGTAATAACTATGTGTGGTGTCAGATGCTTACCAGATTTATCAAGGTGATGACTTTGTCAGTTTTATAAATGAATCATCACTATGCTGTATACCTGAAAGTAATATTGTATGTCAAATGTAATTAAAATTTTTTAAAAATGTAAAAAATATAGTAAAACAGATAAATGCAAGCCAAAAGAACGTAGTAAGAAATATGTAATGTCAAAACTTTAACTTAAATATACTACTAGATTTTTTAAAGTGTGACTATAAACATCAGTATTCTGCAATTCTCTTTCCAAAATTGACATATAAGTTAAAATAAACTTTTTAGTTAATGACATGAAAATTTAAATGATTTCACAGAGAAGAATAATCTTGTACATTCCACATGTATTTTTTATTCAGGTTTTAACCAGAGTTTCTAACAGTTTATTAAATTATTAGAATATGGGCATTAAATATGATACAATTTTCTGATGGAAATTTTCTGAGATCTGTATTTTTACTAGCTAAGAGACAGTATTGTGAAAAATTATTTTTAGAAACAGTAACCTATTGGGATTCAGTATGTCTTTGCTTACCCAAAAGAAAGTTTCAAACTCTTACATTGCCTTAATTTTGGCATAAAGTTAGCAAAGATAAATGATACTATGCATAGAAAGAAGTGTTTCTTGCTGCTTCACACATCAGCATGGTGCACTTTTTCCACTTAGTTATGCTTTGTTAATTTTAAAGAAGATGACACTTAAAAGTTTTATTTAAGGGAAGTAAAAGCAAAAATAAATAAATTTAACTATATCAAACTAAGAAGTTTCTGCACATCAAAATAAATGATCAACAAAACAGAAACAGCCAACTGTATGAGAGAAAATATTTGCAAACAATGCCTCTGACAAGGGGTTAATATCTAAAATATATAGTAAACTTCTATGACTCAACAATAAAAAACTAAATAATCCAAATACAGAATAGGCAAAGGACCTGAACAGACACTTCTCCCAGGAAGACATACAAATGGCCAACAGATATATGAAAAAGTGTTCAACTTTACTAGTTATTAGGGAAATGCAAATCAAAACAACAATGAGATACTACCTCACACCTGTTTGAATAGCTGTAATCAAAAAGACAAGGAATAACAAGTGTGGGGGCGGGTGTGGAGAAAAAGAAACTTTCCTACGCTACTGGTGGGAATGCAACCACTATGAAGGGCAGTATAGATGTTTCTCAAAAAATGAATAATAGAGTTGTCATGTGACCTGGAAATCCCACTTCTGGGTATCTACCCCCAAAATTTAAAAACATTAGTCCGCAAAGATATTTGCACTGCAATGTTCATTGCAGCGCTATTCACAGTGGCCAAATCGTGGAAATAGCCAAAGTGTCCTTTGACAGATAACTGGCCAAAGAAGCTGTGGTACATACATACAATGGAATATTACTCAGCCATAAGAAAAGATAATAACATTTATGATAACATAGATGAATCTTGAGACCATCATCCAGAATAAAATAAGCCAGGCATAAAAGACTAAGAACCTATGGTTTCACTGATTTGTGGAGCACAGAGCTGAAAGCAACAAAGAAACAAAAAATAATGGACACAATCAATAGTTTAGTGGTTAGTGGTTATCTGAGGGCATGGGGGCGGGGAGTAAGAGAGGAGGGAAGGGAAGTGAAATATATGGTGATGAAAAGAGAACTGACTCTGTGTGGTGAACATATAATACAACTCATAGATGATATATTATAGAATTGTACACCTGGAACCTATTTAATTTTTACTAATCAATGTCACCTCAATAAACCTAACAATAGAAGGATAAAAAAGTCAAGGGAAAAGAAAACTCTATTGCTCTGTTGCTCAATATAGTTGCAAAAATATTCATGCATTTGGAATATGAGGAGAATAAACTATTAAAAAAAGAAACAAATAATAAAAACTAAATTATTAAATTGTCTTTTGCCATGTAATTTAAAGTATAAAAATAAAAAATATTCATGCATATGTTTGCTACACACAAACACACACACACACACACACACACACACATTCTTTGTGTGTGTTTATTTATGTGTAGGTATACATATGAGGTATCTTGGGAAAAAAATTCAACCATTGTCAATATAATGAGAATTGTTTGTGTGACATTGATGTAACATAGCAACCAATGAAAGTAGACTGGAATACCCATTTGTGAACAATAATGACTTCATTGTACTAGTAATTAGGGAAACTAGATAACATTGAGTGACAATATGTACTGAGTATCTATCACATTTAAAAATCACTGAGCAAGTAGAACAACAAATTTGCATCAAATTTTGCATGAAGCTTGAACATTTCTTGGTGAAAACTATTTGAATGATTTACAAGGCTTTCAGTTATAATGCAGTGAGTATTGCACAAATAAAAATGTGGTACTAATGTTTCAAAGATGCAGTGAGTATTGCACAAATAAAAATGTGGTACTAATGTTTCGAGAATCTATTGAAGAAGATCCATGTTCTGGAAAACCTGCAGCAAGAAGAACACCTGAGAATGTCAAATGTGTATAGGCTGCAATCAACCAAGATCAGTTAATGACAGTACGAGAACTAGAAGCTGATCTGGGGATTCCAAAAACTACTATGTCTGACATCTTGACACAGGATCTTGACATGAAATGTGTCTTGGCAAAATTCATTCTGTGACTTCTGCTGCCATTGCAGAAGGAACATTGTGCTGAAGTTGCTAATGACTTGTTTCAAACTGCTACCAAAAAAACAGATTTATTCAAGAAGATTATAACCAGAAATAAATCATGAGCCTATGGTTATGATCCAGAAATGAAAGCCCAGTCTGAGGTACAATATTTCTTGTATCTTGTATGAAATTCAACAAATGTGTCTATATTTTATATTACATGACTGGATACTTTCCAGATATTATCATATATACTATTCCTATGGTGTGTACTTTGGTATGAAGAGAAGAGAGAGAGAAAAAGAGAGGACAGACAAAGAAAGAAAAAGAAACAGACAAAAACTGACAAACAGAGATAAACAAAGAGAAACATATTAATTATATGATTTGGGTTCAAAATGTTTCATTTAAAATATTTGTTCCTTTGAAATTTTCTTGGGAAGCTCCTCAGACAGGGGTGATTATAACAGTGATATTCTGGCCCTGTTAGTGTTGGAGCCAGGCCCAGTGAGAATGGTACTGTAGGGCCACGTTTTGCTGGGGTAAGGAAAGGACACAAGATGGAGGTTAGCCATGTCGTAGGTGACGCAGAGTCAACTGTAGCATGGAAGGTGCTAGTTTTGATAGAGGCACCAACTTCAACCCTTGGCACCAGTTGGTAGAGGATATAAATGAGTATCACATATGTGCAAAACATCTACCAAAAGAGGCCCAACCTCAACACAATAACTCTGAATTTATAGAACAAAAGGAAGCCATAGGCAAAACTGAAACATGCTTGGAATTAAAAAGTTCTGCTTTAAGTCCACATATTCCCAAAAGAAATATAAACAGGAGAACCTGAAAACACTAGAACTAATGCTGAAGAACACTTTTACATGTAATGAGAAAATTCTATTTAATGTTTAGTCTGTCTCCTTAAAAAGAATTGTAGCACCTAGCAAAAATAAAGAATTCAGAATTTAAAAAAGATAAAAAAAGTGATACTAAGCAGGGTCTTCTGATTTCTTCCCTGCTAGAGTTCCTTGTACTTCATTACCAAGGTTGTCATCAGAACCAGGAATGATGATGCTGCTCACTATCAGAATTGAAAAATTTGGTTTAAAATGTGTTGGGCAGTGCATTAGTCCATTAGTGTAAAGGATCTCAGTGTCAAAGATGTAACTCCTGTGCAAGATACTCCTGTATGTTCATGAAAAAAAGACAAATATACTTATTTTAATGGAAACATTGAGCTCCAGAAGCATATGAAAAAGGTAACCATATCTGCAAGTACCTTCCTTGAATTCAAACACCGCAAGCCTAAGTAAAGTTCTACCAGTCAAGTGTTCGGCTTTCATGGAGATGGATGAAATTGAACTTGGGCTGATTGTAATAACACTATAAAAGAAATCCACTGACTTTAATAAAAATAAATTGCAAAATTGATCAAAAAACCACTTTCTCTTCATCTACATCAACCTTTGCACAAGGAATGAATCTGTCATGAATAACCTGGAACTTCTGTGAATTTTGTCACTCACAAGAAATCATCATAGATCTGTGTAGCATATTTACCCTTCAACCAGTAGAAAGCCAGCCCTACAAGGCCAGTGTGCCAGAGTGAGTCAATTGTAAACTGTAGCACAGAATTCAAAGTCCAGTACATCATTGACATGTAAGTCTCCTTTGAATACAGGTTTATTGTAAATTTTGAAACATTTTTACTTTTTTATTGATTGTGCAATTAATAGTGTTTTTTATTCTTAATTTATCACTACTACTGACCTGATTTCTGGAACCCGTTGTGGGTAAGATGGGCTCATC
Organism: Lyroderma lyra; assembly: GCA_004026885.1. Lineage (NCBI taxonomy): Eukaryota > Metazoa > Chordata > Mammalia > Chiroptera > Megadermatidae > Lyroderma > Lyroderma lyra. Next base: position 43,894 of record PVJL010002527.1, on the reverse strand, counting down.
TTCAAACTTAATACAGCAATAATGTATGTGCTAGAGTTTGCACATCTGTTCACTTGTATTCCACCATGCTTTCATTTTTTGAATTCATGTCAAAGTTGGGCCAATGTGGGTAGGATAACATGAAACTTTTTTGAGAGGAACTGGGCCAATTATGGTATTCAAGGAAGTCAGTCTAAAAATTTATAGGCTACTATTCAGAGTTGGCCTACATTTAAAATGATCTTATAGTTTTTCTGCTTAGCTCAGATTAGTAACCATATTGGAGTGTTTCCAGGTCATAATTGTAATTTTTTTCAGATGACGAGATTGTTTATTTAAAAGTAAGCTTATTTTTAGTCATAATGAGATTCTGTTCTTTTATAATATATTGTTAATTTTTTTCTATAGTGATTCTATGGTTAAGTGGAACCACCTCAAAATAATTACAAATTTTAGATGAGTTAATAGTGTCTTCTAAATTTTATAATCTAAAAATAATTCAACTCAGATGCTACTGAAATAATGCAAAAATAGCTGCTGTTTTTCTGACAACTGATTATGAAACCTAAAAACCTATATATCTCTTCTTATCATGATGACTATGCAAAATCTGGAGATATTTTATTATGTTTTTTACATAGGTGTAGGGAGTGTGTGAGCCAGAAGCCAGGTCCTTTGAAAGAACAGGTTTTAGCAAGGCTATCTGTGTGCTTGGTGTCCACAGTTCAAAGGGTTTGTAAGGCAGCCCAGAGCTGGGTACACAAGGACAATACTCGGGATGTGGTTTCTGGCTTGGGTGGAAAAATATGACTTTGGGAGCAAGGTTGTTTGGTCTCTGGAAATGATTCAAGACATAACTTATGGTTTGCCTGCCTTGAAGAGAATAATAATAATATAATCAGTAATACCTTAGCAACATGTACCAAAATATTCATTAAATGCAGTTATCCATAACTATATGTCCTAGTTAAGATGTACTTTCCAGTCTCACTTTACTGATTCACCCCTATGATCTCACTTGTTTTGTCCACCCTATAAAATAAACTTGCTGCAACCAGACGGGGTCTCTGTGTCTCCATCAGAGCTTTTCTCTCTGTGTCTGTGTGTTTATTTCTTCATTCCCAATCCCCTCCCCTCCCTATGCAGGTCACAGCACGTAGGTAGATAGGATTACCATTTATTTTTTTATTTAGATGTATCAACATTCATTTATATGAAAATATGCAGCTTATTATAATTTGACATTACTTTTAATATAATGAAGCATAAATAAAACTGTCATAGTACACAAGAGGGAATTATTTGATACACAGAACATTAAGATCTAGAACATGCTTTCTGTGGTTTAAATGTAGAGCCAACATATTTAGTATTCTCCATTTTAAATGACCAACTTTAGCATGAGAAAACTGCAGTGCCAGTACTTAGCTTATTTTTAAACTGGCAGAATAACACTAGTCATACCATTCAATATGTTTACTTTTTAAAATAAGTAATGATAATTAAGTTGTTCTAGGTCTTGCACTTCAATGTATCTAGTCTTTCCCTTTAGTTGTCTTGGTAGGTCAATTTCATTTACTAAAAAGGATGTTGAAAATGGCATGAGCCTGTAAAAACTTTCAATCAAATTTAATCTTGTCTCTCATTTTGATTACATCAATTTCAAAATAATTAAATTTACAATAGCTTAAGTGGATTAGAAATTTGTCTTAAATTACTCTGATGTGCACTCAATTCTTAGAGTGTGAATTGTCAGCCCCCCAATGCTGTAAACATTTTCAAGGCAAAAAGCACATTTTCTATGTCATGTAAATATTCTAAAGTTCTTGGCAGCACTGTGTACCCTGTGGAGTACTCAGTACCATTTTTATAATGCTGCTAAGGAGCCCTAAATAATTATTTCTCAAAAATCCTACTATTAAAATGTAGCAAAATTGAAAAAAAATCTTAGTGCAATAAATAAGGCTGAGTGATAATTAAGTATGTGAAAATAAAATTTTTAAGAAAAATATTTCATTTATAGGAGAACAAAATACAGATTATTTAAATATATTTTAAGTATTTGCATTTTGACAGTTTATCATAATTTATCTTGTGTATTAATTATTTTTCTTTCTGATTAAGAAAAATAGTCTGGCTATGAATGTTTTCCTTTTAGATAAGTGAATTAAAATGTACTTTCTTTGTAGGTTTATGAGTACTAAAATTAACAGTAGTAATTATTTTAAAACAAATAATTCACATTTATTATGCTTTTCACATGAGATATTTTCGAACATGATCTGTATGCTAATGAAGTTATGAACTCTACACTTGTAGTTCCCAACCTTTTTCTATTTGTGTACTCTCTTTAGACCTATTTCTATAAATTATACCCATTGTTTTTAAAACAGTTGTTTTCAAACACTGACACTTTTGTTCAATGCATCTCTAATGTAAACTAGTAGAAATTAAGTAATAAGAAAGAAAAAATTAGTACACTAAAAGTACAAACAACAGATTTAATTTTACAATTTTTATAACAGTTAAATATTGATAATGATCAAGTATTTAAACATTAAATAATAAAAACTATTTGAAAATAATCATGATTGAAGATAACACATTTACTTTCACTCAGTCAATCAATAAACTGATCAAACAGCCTGGCTGTAGACTTATTTATATGTTTGGGGAAGTTCTACAAAAGTGGCAAATGAGATCAGAGTGAATATAGGTGATGTGTGAAAAGCAGTCTTTAAATTTCTAGTCTGACCTTCTTGAATATCCTAACTGGTCTAGTCCCTGTCAAAGAAGTTTCATATTATCCTACCTACATTGGCTCAAACTTTGACATGAATTCAGAAAGTAAATTATAGTGGAACAGAAGTCAACAGATGTGTAAATTCTAGTACATACATTATTGTTATATTAAATTTGAAGATGAGTACATTTTACCCACAACAGTGTTGTTCCAGGAATCAGAGGAGGAGTTGTGGTAAATTGAAAAAGAGACTATTAATTGCACAATCAATTGAAAAGTAAACATGTTTCACAAGCTACAGTAAGCCTGTATTCAAAAGATTCTTACATATCAGTGATTTGCTGAACTTTGAATTCTGTGCTACAGTTTGCAATTGACTCTCTCTGGCCTACTGACCTTGGTAGGGATGGATTCTTGCTTATTGAAGGGTGATTATGCTACACAGAGCTATGTTGGTTTCTAGTGAGTGGCAAAATTCACAGAAGTTCCAGTTTATTCATGTCAGATTCATTCCTTGTGCAAAGGTTGATATAGATAAAGATAAAGTGGTTTCTTGGTCAATATTTGCAATTCCTTTTTATTAACGTCTGTGAGTTTTAAAAATAGTTTTGTTACAGTCAGCTCAGGTTTACTTTCATCGTCTCCATGAAAGCAAAACACTTGGTACTGTTAAAATTGTTTTTAGGCTTGTAGTGTTTGAGTTTAAAGAAGATAGTTGCACCTTTGATTATGTTTTCAATAGGCTCTGGAGCTCAATGTTTCCCATAGAATAATCATATGTATCCTTTTTCCTTAGAGCCACAGGAGTATTTTGCACAGGAATAAAATTGATGACATTCAGAGTTTTTACACTAACTGTGACATGCAAATCAATGTACTGCCCAGCATCTTTTAAACTAATTTTCTCAAATCTGATAGTGAGCAACATCATTCCTGGTTTTGATGTCAACCTTGGTAATAAAAGTACAAAAAACCTGTAGCAAAGAAGAAATCAGAAGATCTGTTCCAACACCATCTTCTCTTTATCTTCTTTAAATTCTGAATTCTTTTCTTCACCAGGTGCTACAATTCTTTTTAAGAAGACAGGATAAACATTAAGTGGAATTTCCTAATTACATGTAAAAATGTTCTTTAGCATTGATTTTAGTGTTTTCAGGTTCTCCTGTTTAAATTTCTTTTGGAAATATGTAGACTTAAGGTTGAAATTTTTAATTCTAAGCATGTTGCAATCTTACCTATGATTTTCTTTTGTTCTATAAATTCAAAACTATTGTGTTGAGGTTGGGCTTCCTTTTGTAAATGACTTGCTAATATGTGTTACTCATCTACAGCTTCTACCATCTGGTACCAAGAGTTGAAATTGGCACCTCTTTTTAAACTGGCACCTCATTGCTTCTGAAAGTATTTTTATGTACATTTGTTATAGCCTATAAATATTCATTTTGTCCTGTGTTTCTTAAATGTTCTAATTTACAAAAGAGAAAATTAGTAAAAGCATGAGAATGGATATAAAACTAAATTTAGAGTGGTAATATTGATTTCATACCTCAATAAATGTTACTTGTCAGAATGTATCATTTATTTTAAATAATATTACTCAGATGAATTGTTTGCTATTTTATTAAAAGCTGTTTTTAAAAAAAGATTGAAATGCAAAGATATGTAGATACACAAACTGTTAAAATATTGAGCTGTATTAATAAAAATATATATATCAAGTGTCAAATACAATTATTTTTAAAATTCTAATAAATCTTAAAATGAATATAATAAGTCTATGATATATGTGTTTAGAGCAAGTTGACTACTACAATCACCAGTGATTAAAAAAAAAACACTTTACTAAGAATATGATTGAGTTACAAATTTCTGTACCTATTAATGGATACAACTTGATAAGTTTGGAGATATATACATCTTTGAAAACATCATTAGTATCTATGCTAACCCTATACCTTCTAAGTTATTAGTTTTAGTTGTATAACTTGCAAAAAACTGAAGAGCTTTAAAAGAATAGTGCCTACAGGCTCATTCTCTTCTTGGCAATTATTTATCAGTAGCACTACACTTGGTAGTTATTAGACATGGAAGCACAGGATGATAAATTTTTTTCACTTAAATAGAAAATGAATGGCAAAATATATTTTAATAAAATAAAGATATATACCTTTGTTATTTATTTTCAAAGCTGCATAATAATTATTCTATAAAATCACAAGACACTTCAACACAATTCCACTAATGCTGCATGAGCTTTTGCAATTTTTCTTTTAAAGAAATGTTTCATTTTTAAACCATTTTTTCACTGTAGATCTTATCTCTTCATCATTGATGAACCACATTACTCAGCATCTTACTGTACTCACATCAACACATTGATCATTATAAATGGCTTGTATTCATCTGTGAATTTCAATTGGAGAAACTTTTTCCACTGTTAAGAATTTAGTAGCAGAGATCAGAGAAAATCCAGCCCATATTCATACCTCCCTGTAGTGTACAGGTTATGCATACTGGCGCCTTAACAGAAAGTTCCACAGCTTTAGCTGTGAGTCATCCCAGGCCCTACCATATGGAATAACCAAGTCATGGTTGAGTCTTGTTTATTTGTTGCTGGGAAAGAGCCAAGAGCTGCCACTTGGTCATATTCCAAGCAGGTGTGGGATCATTAACTGTTCAATAATGAAACCAAGTCCAATTCTGCACCATGGGATGTCACTAGTCATGGTGAGTGGCAACTCTGTGCAAACCTAGCATGCTGACTGGTTGGACACTGCACCAAAGTATGTGCTTATTCCACTAAGGTGTTATTAAAGGGGAAAAGAAAGAGGAGTTATAGGCACTAGGAGAGGCAAGTCTCTGCCCTGCAGAAGAATGGAAGCAAGGGTTTTGTCAGCCAACATAACAGTGGCTGGAAAAGGCAGCCTCCCAGGGTATGTGAACCAAACTTACTTGGCTTGCACAGTCACATCAGTGGGTTCAATATGCTAAAGAATGGGAAAACTCATGATAGGCCATAAGAAAGTAACAAGCATTCCCTTCAGCAATGTAGCCCCATCCACCCCTCCAGGGTAGTACACTACCATGTGAGGAGGCCATTGCCCAGTCACCCAAGGGGTTATCTATCTGTAAGTTAAGCTCCAAACATTTTCCTCAAAAGGCCAACAAAGTCCCCCAAAATGGTCCACATGCTAGGATAAAAAACTACCCTCAGCAAATTTAAGAAGTTTAAAATAATAGTAAGTGTATTCTCTGACCACACAACTTTGAAATTAAAGATCAACTAAAAAAAGAAAGTAAGAAAAATTACATATATGTGGGGATTAAACAGTATGTTATTTAAAAATGACTGGCTCAGGGGATTCCCTGGTGGTATTGTGGCTAGGCTTCAGCGCTTTCAATGCCATGACCTGTATTCAATTCCCAGCAAGGGAACTACCCCCCAAAATAAATAAGTAAATAAAAAATAAAAATAAAAATGACTGGGTCAAAGAAGAAATAATAAAAGACATTCCAAAATACATAGAAACAAATGAGATTGAAAGAAACAGTGAAAAGACAGAAATGTTTATTGTTACAGGCCTACCTCAGGAATAAAAGAATTCAAACAAACAATCCAACACTACATCTTAAAGAACTAGGGGGAAAACAAAACAAAACAAAGCAACAAAACCCGAAGTCAACACAAGAAAGAAAATATAAAAATTAGAGCAGAACTAAATAAACTAGAGAACAATAACAATGAAAATAATAGACAAATTAATGTAACCAAAAGCTGTTTGCTTGTTTTTTTTTTAAATTAGTAAAATGACAAAACTGTGGTTGGATCACAATGGTAAAAAGAGAAAAGACACAAATAACCAAAATAAGGAATAAGAGAGGAGAAATTACTACAGACAACACAGAAATACAAAGGATCATATGAGAACACTATGAAGGGGTATATGCCATCTAATTTAACAACCTATTAGAGAAGAAATGGATAAGTCATTGGAAACTTATATCCTATCTGGATGGAATCAAGAAGAACTGAATAATCTGAATAGACCAATCAACACTGCAGAAATCAAAACAATCATCCAAAACTTCCCCAAAAGCAAAAGCTCAGAACAGATGGCTTCACTACTGAATTCTACCAAACATTCAAATAAGATTTAATACCGGTCCACCTCAAATTCTTCCAAATACCTGAAAAGCAAACAGTACTTTACAACTTATTTTATGAAGCCAACATTTTCCAAACACACACACACACACACACACACACACACACACACACACACACTACATACTGTACAAATATTTCTGATAAGCAGAATTGCAAATATTCTAAACAAAATAAAACAATACATTAAAAAGAGTGTACATCACGATCAAGTAAAATTTATTCCAAGGGCACAAAGATAATATAACATATGCAAATTGATCAATGTGATAAATCATGTAAACAAAATGAAAGATAAAATCCATATGATTATATCAATTGATGCAGAAAAAGCTTCAGCAAGATACAACTTCCATTTGTGATCAAAACACTTAATAAACTGGGTATAAAAGAAAAGTACCTCAACATAATAAAGGCCATATATGATGAACCCTCAGCTAATAAAATACTAAACAATAAAAAAATGAAAATATGTCCTCCTAAAATCTGGAACAAGACAGAGATGTTTCCTTTCACCACTTTAATTCAACATAGTAATGGAAGTTCTAGCCAGAGCATTTAAGCAAGAGAAATATAGGGCACACATGTTGGGAGTGAAGAAGTTCAACTGTCACTTTTTGTAGGTGACATGATCTTTTATAAAATAAAACCTAGAGTCCACCAAAAAACTATTAGAAACAATAATCAAATGCAGTAAAGTTGCAGGATAAAAAATTCAATATACAATAATCTATTGCATTCCTATACACTACCAATAAAACTTCAAAAAAAAAAAACTTTCACAGTTGCAACAAAAAATTAAATACTGAAAAATCAACTAAACAAATTTTGTGAAGTACTTATCACTGATAACTATAACACATAATTTAAAGAAACTGAAGGAGACACAGAAAATATATTTGTATTTATAGATTGGAAAAATGAACATAGTGAAAATGGCCATTGTAGCCAAAGCAATATGCACATTTAATGCAATTCTCATCATTAGGGGAAAGAGGGCAAGATGGCGACTGGAGAGGAGGTCCCTAAAGCCTCTCCCAGAAAACACAATTGAATGGCGGCCCAGGAGCTAAGAAGTAGGACCCTGAGTGACACTATGGCAGATGATAAATCCATGCATTGCAAGTAAACACCTGAAGGTTGGAGAGAAGGGAGTCAGTGGGAGAGAGAGGAGGGAGCAGAGATGGATTGTAACAGCACCCAATAGCTACTGACTATCTGGGAGCAGCACAGCGCACAGAAGTGGGGAGGCCAAGAGGCAAAAAGAGTAAAAGCCAGCAAAGTGGCAGAATGGTGGGAGACTGTGGGGGAACTGGGCTTTGGACCGCATTGGGGATGGAGCTTGGAGCCAGCCTCTGGAACTTTTAAGTGGTAAGAAGGATGAATGAGGACTCTGAACTGCAGAGATAACACCTTTGCTCCCGGGGCCCTTGCGACCCACAGCGTGGGCACACATAGCTCCTACATAGGGCTGCCATTCCTATTCCTGGCCTGCTGTGGAGATGAGCTGGCTGCCTTTATATCACCCGAGGTCAGGCCCACAGCTTTGAACTTGTGGTATGCGTGCTTGCTTGTGTGACCCTGGGTCCTACAAGCAGGGCGAGCCCACAGACTCTGCCCAACAGCCGTTTGTTGAAGCAGGCCTGGGAATAAAGGTAGATTTGATAGCATTCGCCCCAGTCAGCAAGAGGAACTTTGGCCGACAACACTTGGCTTCCCTAGCATACGGCATGAGGTAGAGCTGCCCCAGAGCACCTTTTGTTGGCCTCTCCCCTCTCCTACAGCCTCCCCAACCAACTAACTGCAGGAAGTGGATGAAACTAGATGGATATTCACCGCCTCCAAATGTAGCAGGAGACCTGAAATAAAAAAATAAACAAACCCTGCTCTCCCAAAACTTGACCTCCAGTGCCAACTAGTGTCTGCCCTACAGCAAGACACCACAAAAGTACTAATCTGGGTTCCTGGGCTCTGCTGAACATAACGCCCTCATGTCAAAGAGGAAGAACCCAGCAGACAGGATGAATCCCTTAAAAACTAGAACTGCTCACAAAGTGCATGAAATTTATCCAGAAGACAGCATCTTAGACCTAGAAGTTTCTGAACTAAGTGACAGAGAATTTAAAGTAGCCATTCTAAAGGCTCTCAGAGAAATGAAAACATACTGGCAGAACAGCATGGCTGAGATGAACGACATAAAATAGGAGATGAATGACATAAAAAAGGAACTCTATGAGCAGAAGGAACAATTTAACAAAGAAATTTAAAACATAAGGAAGATTGAGATGGAAATGCAAGAGATAAATAATACAATAAAGAAGTGAGAAATAAAATAACTGCCATAGGAAACAGGGCCAACCATGTGGAGGAAAGAATTAGTGATATTGAAGATCAGAACATGGAAACATTTTAGAAAGAGGAAGAAAGGGAATATAGAACCAAAAGGATTGAAAGAACTCTGCAAGAACTATCCGATTCCATGAGATGAAACAACATAAGGATAATAAGAATAGAAAAGGGGGCAGAGCAATTTACAGAGAGCATACTCAAACAAATATATGAAAATTTTCCAAACCTATGGAAAGATCTGGAATCCCAAGTTCAAGAAGAAAACATGCTCCCTGGATACCTGGACCCTAACAGATTTTCTGTAAGACACATGGTACTAAAGATGTCCAAAACTAAAGACAAATAGACAATTCTCAAGGCTGCCAGGGATAAAAGAATTATAACCTTTAGAGGAAAACCCATCAGGGTTGCATCAGACTTCTCAGCAGAAACTCTGCAAGCCAGGAGGGAGTGGAATGCAATATTTAAAACTTTAAAAGAGAGAAACTTACAGCCAAGAATAAATTATATAGTAACATTATCTTTCAAATATGAACGTGGAATAAAGACTTTTTCAGACACACAGAAGCTGAGGGAATTTGCCAGCACAAGGCCAGCACTCCAAGAAATACTGAAAGAGGCTCTTCAACCTGAAACAAAACATGAGAAAAAAAAATGGAACAAAGTTGGGGCAACAAGAAAGAAACAAAAATAAAACAGAAACAAACAAAGAAATAAGTAATGGTCATAAGAAATCCTCACATATCGTTCATCACTCTAAATGTTAATAGACTGAACTCACCAATAAAAAGACACAGAGTAGCAGACTGGATTAAAAAACAAAATTCATCCATATGCTCTGTCCAAGAGACAAACCTCAGACATAAGAACAAATACAGGCTCAGAGTGCAAGGATGGGAAACAATACTCCAAGCAAATGGTAACCAGAGAAAAACAGGAGTTGCCGTACTGATATCTGATTAAATAAACTTCAGGTTAAAAAAGATAGTAAGAGACAAAGATGAACATTACACAATGATAAAAGGCACAATACAACAAGAGGCTTTGACACTAATTAATATATATGCTACCAACCAGGATGCACCAAAATATAAAAAGAAACTACTAACAGATAGGAAAGGAGAAACTGGCAAAAACAAAATCATTGTGGGAGACTTAAACACCCCACTAACAGCCATGAACAGATCATCAAAACAGAAAATGAATAAGGAAATATCAGCTCTAAATGACACATTACAGCAATTGGACATAATTGACATTTACAGGACACTTCATCCAGCAAGGAGACTGGATGAAGTGTCCTATCTCTAGTGCACATGGAACATTCTCAAGGATAGACCACATGCTGGGACACAAAAGGGGAGAAATGACCACTGATACCACAGAAATACAAAGGATTATAAGAAAATATTATGAAGGATTTTATGCCACTAAATTTAAAAACCTAGAAGAAATGGACAAGTCTCTAGAAACTTACACCACCCCTAAACAAAAAAAAGGAAAACTAGATAATCTAAATAGACCAATCAGTAGCAAAGAGATTGAAATGACTATCCATAATCTCCCTAAAGGCAAAAGCCCTGGATCAGATGGTTTCACCAATGAGTTCTACCAAGCATTCAAAGAAGAATAAACACCTTTCCTCCTCAGATTCTTCCAAAAAATTGAAGAGGAAGCAATATGTTCTAACTCATTCTATGAGGCCAACATTACCCTAATACCAAAGATTGGCAAAGACAACAGAGAAAAAGAAAACTATAGATCAATATCTCTGATAAACACAGATGCAAAAATCCTAAAGAAAATATTAGCAAATAGAATACAATACCTCAAAAACATCATACATCATGATCAAGTGGGATTCATCCTGGGAGCACAAGGATGGTTCAACATATGAAAAATCAATCAATGTGATACACCACAGAAACAAAATCAAAGATAAAGACCATATGGTCATATCAATTGATGCAGAAAAGTCTTTTGACAAGATATAACATCCATTTATGATCAAAACACTAAATAAAATAGGAATAGAAGGAAAGTATCTCAACATAATAAAGGCCAAATATGACAATCCTCGGCTAACATCATACTGAATGGGGAAAAGCTGAAGCCTCTTCCCCTAAAATCAGGAATAAGACAGGGATGCCCCATGTCACCACTGCTATTAAATATAGTACTGGAAGTTCTAGCCACAGCAATCAGGCAAGAGAAAAGAATAAAACGTATCCAAATTGGGAAAGAAGAGGTCAAATTGTCACTATTTGCAGATGACATGATCCTTTACATAAAAAATTCCAAAGATTCCACCAAGAAACTATTAGAAACAATAAACAAATATAGTGAAATTGTGGAATACAAAATCAATGTACAAAAATCAACAGCATTCCTACATGCAAACAGCGAATCCCCAGAAAAAGAAATGAGGGAGTCAATTTCTTTTTCTATCACAACAAAAATAATGAAATGCATGGGAATTAACTTAACAAACAACATGACAGACTTATACACAGAAAACTATAAGACACTTTTGAAAGAAATTGGAACGGATATTAAGAGATGGAAAAATATCCCCTGTTCATGGATAGGAAGACTTAACATTGTTAAAATGGCCATTCTGCCCAAAGCAATCCACTGATTTAATGCAATACCAATCAAAATTCCACAATCATATTTCTGTGAAAAAAAGAAAAGAATTATCAGATTTATATGGAATCATAAAAGACCTGGAATTGCCAAAGCAATACTACATAAAAAGAATAAGGCTGGTGGCATTACATTCCCTGACTTCAATTTATATTACAAAGCATCAATAGTCAAAACAGCTTGGTATTGGCAGAAAAACAGAAATATAGACCAATGGAATAGAACTGAAAACCCAGAAATAAACTGACAAATTTATGGACAAAGGAGTTTTGATAAAGGAGCAAAAAACCTACAATGGGGAAAAGACAGCCTCTTTAGTAGGTAGTGCTGGAAAACTGGAAAAACATATGCAAAAGAGTGAACCTGAGCTGTGAACTCTCTCCATATACAAAAATTAACTCAAAATGTATTAAAGACCTTCATATCAGACCTGCAACAATAAACTGTATAGAAGAAAACATCGTTACTAAGCTTATAGAGCTAAGACTTAAGAAAGCCTTCATGAACCTGACCTCAAAAGCAAGGGAAGTAAAAGCAAAAATAAATGAGTGGGACTATAAAAAACTAAAAAGCTTCTGCACAACAAAAGAAACCATCAACAAAGCAAAGAGACAGCCAACTGAATGGGAGAAAATATTTGCAAACAATGCATCAGATAAGGGTCTAATATCTAAAATATATAAAGAACTAATGAGACTTAACAACAAAAAACACAAACAACCCAATTTAAAAATGAGCAGAAGAACTGAACAGACACTTCTCCCATGAAGAAATACAAATGGCCAACAGACATATGAAAAAATGCTCATCCTCAATAGCTATCAGGGAAATGCAAATCAAAACCACAATGAGATACCACCTCACACCTGTTAGAATGGCTATTACCAACAAGACAAGGAATAACAAGTGCTGGAGAGGATGTGGAGAAAAAGAAACTCTCACACACTGTTGGTGGGAATGCAAATTGGTACAACTGCTGTGGAAGACAGTGTGGAGATTTCTCAGAAAATTGGGAATGGAGCTACCATATGACCCAGCAATCCCACTTCTGGGGATCTACCCAAGAAACTTGAAAACGTTTGTCTGCACAGACTTATGTACCCCAATGTTCATTGCAGCGCTGTTCACAGTGGCCAAAGATGGAAACAACCAAAGTGCCCTGTGACAGATGATTGGATAAACAAGGTGTGGTACATATACACAATGAAATATTACTCAGCTTTAAGAAAAGATGAAATATTGTCATTTGCAACAAAAAGGATGAACTTGGAAATCATCATGCTTAGCGAAATAAGCCAGACAGAAAAATCAAAGAACTGTATGACTTCACTCATATGTGGAATATAAAACTGAAAGCAGCAAAGAAAAAAGAAATGAACAAACAAACAAATAACCCATGAACACCATCAATAGTTTAATGTTGATTTGGGGATGAGTGGGTTAGGGAGGGGTGAAAGGGGAGGAGGTGGGAGAGGAGGGGGGAATCTAAATATAAGGTGATGGAAAGAGAATTCACATTAGGTGGTGAACTTATTATACATCAAGTTGACAATGCACTGTATAATTGTGTGCCTCAAACCCATGTAATTCTTGCTAACAGATGTCACCCCAATAAGTCTAACAATAAAAATGAATTAAACTCCCCCCCCAAAAAATAGCACATCTAAAAAAAAATAAAACATTAGGTTTGTGTGGAACCACAAAGGACTCTGAATTGTCAAAAATATTATATGAAAAAAGCATATGAGGCTAAACTCTTCCATCACACTCCACAACTTCAATTTTTAGTATAAAGCATCAATAATCAAATAATCAATAATTAAAACAGTATCGTATTGGCATTAAAGCATGCATAAAGAGAAATGAAATAGAATGGAAAACTCAGACAAAAATCTACATATATAAACTGTTGATGATAATGTCGCCATCATTGAATGTTGTTGCAAGTGGCAGTATGTTTTCTTTTGGCTGACTAATACTATGTTGTGTAATACTGTATTGTGTAGATAATTTTTGACACAGGAGAGAAAAACATAATGGAAAAAATAAAGCCTCTTCAATAAATGATCCTAAAAGAATTGGAAAGCCACACGCAAAAGAATAGATCTGGACTGTGGGCCCTCATCATATACCAAAATTAACTCAAAATTGTTCAAAGACCTTCACATTAGACCTAAAACAATAATTACTTAAAAAAACAACATTGGTACTAAATTTATGGACCTTGTTTGTAGGGAGGATTATATGAATTTGACCTCAAAGCCAAGGAAAGTAGAAGCACAAGGAAATGAATGGGATTATATCATATTAAAAAGCTTCTGCACAGCAAAAGAAAATACCAATAAAATAAAGAATTTATGAATTTAAAAGGAGAAAATATATGCAAACACTGCTTCTAATAGGGGCAAATACCCAAAATATATAAAAAATAGTACTACTCAACAACAAAAAAATAAACAATCTAATTTAAAAATGGGCAGAGAACCTGAACACTTCTCTCAAGAAGACATAGAAATAATAAACAAGTACATGAAAAAATGCTCAACTTTACTAATTATTGGGGAAATGCACATCTAAGCCACAATGAGATATCTCGCACCTGTAAGAATGGCTATCATCAATAAGAAAAATAATAAGAAAGCCTCTTGGAGAGGCTGTGAAGAATAAGGAACACTCATAAATTACTGGTGGAAATGTAAATTGGTACAACCACTATGGAAAACAGTCTGAAAATGTCTCAAAAATTAAGAAAAGACTTACCATATGACCCAATAATTTCTCTTCTGGGTATCTACCCCCAAAATCTGAAATTTTTGTCTGCAATGAAATATGTACCCAATGATCATTACTGAGTAATTAATGGTGGCCAAGACATGGAAACAACCAAAATGTCATTCAACAAATGAATAGATAAAGATTATGTGGTACATATGCACAATAGAGTATTAGTCAGCCAAAAGAAAACATACTGCCATTTGCAATAACATTCAATGATGGCGACATTATCATCAAGGACCATATGACTTCATTCATATGTGGTATATAAAAGTGAAAGCAGCAAAGAAACAAAAATTCATGGACATAGACAATCGTTTAGTAGTCACCAGAAGAGAAAGGGAAAGGAGGGTAGTGGAAAAACAGGAGGAAGTCAAATATATGGTGTTAAAAGCAGAACTGACTCTGGGTGGTTAGCACACAAGACCACATATAGATTATTAATTATAGAATTGTACAACTGAAATCTATGTAATTTTATTAACCATTGTCACCCCAATAAATTTAGTATAAATATTGAAATAAAATACACACACAAATAAATGCATAAATAAAATGATTAAATTATTAATGTCAGTGTGATGCTTCCACAATTAGGTCCATCAAATTTTACAGATTTTTCTTTCATTGTAGCCAATCTACACTTTAAATTAATACCCAATATTTCTAATTAAATGTTTTTATTTGTACTGTTTTCCTTGCTTAGAGTATTTACTTTTTTATATTTTTAGACTTACTGGGCTGATATTTGTTAGTAAGGATTACACACATTCCAAGTGTACAAATCTACAGTGCATCAACTTTGTGTTGCATTTTATCTTCATCACTCAGTGTGAGTTCTTTTCCCATCACCATATATCTGGCTGTCCCTTCCTCCTCTCCAATTCTCTCCCTCTTCTATCATCCCCTCTCTCCTTGCCTCCATGTAAGCAATAAACTATTAACTGTGTCTGTGTGTTTTATTTGTTTGTTTTTTCTTTGTTGCTTTCAGTTTTATTTCTACATGAGTGGAGTCATATGGTTCTTGGTTTTTTCTGTCTGGCTTATTTTGCTTAGCATGATGATCTCAAGGCCCATCCACTTTGTTGCAAATGGCAGTAGTTTATCTTTTCTTATAGCTGAGTAATATTCCATTCTATGTATGTACAATAGCTTCTTTATACAGTCATCTATCAAAAGGCACTTTGGTTTATTCTATGTTTTGGCAAATGTGAACAGCACTGAGATGAACACTGGGGTACATAGGTCTTTGTGAACTAAGGTTTCCAAACATTTTGGGTGCATACCCAGAAGGGGGATTTCTGGGTCATATGGTAACTCATTTCCTAATTTTCAGAGGGACCTCCACATTGTCTTCCATAGTTGTTGTATCAATTTGCATTCCAACCAGCATTTTGCAATAGTTTCATTTTATACACAGCCTTTCCAGCACTTGTTACTTCTTGTCTTATTGAGAATAGCCATTCTAACAGTTGTGAGGTGGTATCTCATTGTGCTTTTGATTGTATTTCTCTGATAGCTAATGAGGATGAGGTTGGGCATTTTTTCAATGTCTGTTGGCCATTTGCATATCTTCATAGAAGTGTCTGTTCAGATCCTCTGACCACTTTTTAATTGGGTTATTTGCTTTTTATTATTGAGTTGTACTTGTTGTTTATATATTTTTAGATATTAGACCATTATCAGATGTGTTGTTCATGAGTATTTTCTCCCATTCTGTTGGCTAATTCTTTGCTTTTCTAATAATTTCTTTTGCTGTGCAGAAGCATTTTAGTTTGATATAGACCCATTCATTTATTTTGCTTTTGCTTCCCTTGCCTTGGAGGTTAAGTTTACAAAGTTTTCCTTGAGCTCTAGGTCTACAAGTTTAGTAACAATGTTTTCTTCTATGCAATTTATTGTTTCAGGTTTCATGTGGAGAATTTTAAGTCATTTTGAATTAATTTTAGTATATGATGACAGTTCACAGCTCAGATTCATTTATTTGCATATGTTTTTCTAGTTTTCCCAGCACCCTATACTGAAAAGACTTTCTTTTTCCTATTGCATATTTTTCACTCTTTTACCAAAAATTATTTGTCCATATATTTGTAGATTTATTTCTGGGTTTTCAATTATGTTCCATTGGTCTGCATTTCTGTTTTTCTGCCAATACAATTTTTTTTTTTTATTTCTAATGCTTCATAGTATAAATTGAAATCAGGGAGTGTGATACCATCAGTCTTATTCATTTTATGTAGTATTGCTTTAGTGATTTGAGGTCTTCTGTGGTTCCACACAAATCTGATAAATTTTAAATCTATTTTGTGAAAGTATGTTTGTGGGATTTTGATGGGAATTGCACTGAATTTGTAAATTGTCTTTGGTAATATGGCCCTTTTAACAATGGTAAATCTTCCTGTCCATGAACATGGAATATCTTTCCATTTTTTTCTGTCCTTTTCAATTTCTTTCTAAAGTGTCTTAAACGTTTTTGTGTATACGTTTGACAAGTTCTTTGTTAATTTCGAGGTATTTCATTCTTTTTGTTGTGATTATAAAAGGTCTTGATGCTCTCATTTCTTTTTCTGAAGATTCATTATTTGTTTATAGAAATGCTGTTGATTTTTGGACATATCCTGTGACGTTACTGTATTTGTTTATTATTTCTAATAGCTTTCTCATGGAGTCTTTAGGATTTTCTATATAAAGAATATTGTGATCTATAAATACTGACAATTTGACCTCTCCTATCCCAATTTGGATACATTTTATTTCTTTCTCTTGCTTGATTGCTCTGGCTAGAAATTCCAGTACTATATTGTATAGCAGCGATGATGGGGGACATCCCTGTCTTGTTCCTGATTTTAAGGCAATGGGCTTCAGCTTTTTCCCATTCAGTATATTAGCTGAGGGTTTGTCATATATGGTCATTATTATGTTAAGGTACTTTCCTTTTATACTTATTTTATCAAGTGTTTTAATCATAAATGGATGTTTTATTTTGTCAAATGCTTTTTCTGCATCAATTGACATAATCAAATCTTTTATTTTGTTTTTGTGGTATATCACATTGATTGATTTTCATATGTTGAATCATCCTTATTCTCCTAGGATGAATCCTACTTGATCTTGTTGTATAATCTTTATTATGCATTGCTGAATTTCATTTGCTAATATTTTGATTAGTATTTTTGCACCTGTGTTCATCAGAGATATTAGTCTATAGTTTTCTATTTTTGTTTTGTCTTTACCAGGCTTTGGTATTAGGATAATGTTGGCCTCATAGAATGAGTTAGGAAGTATTGCCTCATCTTCAATTATTTGGAAGAATCTGAGAAGGATAGACATTAAATCTTTGAATGTTTAGCAAAATTTCCTGATGAGACCACCTGATCCAAAGCTTTTGCCTTTGGAAATGTTTTTGATAATTATTTTAATTTATATTTTATTGATTGGTCTATTTATATTATCCAGTTCTTGGTTCTGCCTAGGTAGACTATATGTTTCTAGGAACTGATTAATTTCTCCTAGTTTGTTAAATTTAGTGGCATAAAGCCTTTCACAACATTTTCTTATAAATCTTCTTATTTCTGTGGTATCAGTGATAATTTCTCCCCTTTCATTTCTAATTTTATATATTGTATCCTTTCCTTTTAACCTTTTGTTAGTCCAGCCAGGGGTTTGTCAATTTTATTGATTTAGAAAAAAAAGCAGCTCTTTGTTGTATTACTTTTTTCTATTATCCTGCTGTTCTTGACATTTTTTTAGCTCTGCTGTAATTTCTATTATTTCTTTCCTTCTGCTGATTTAGGGTTTTTTTTCTGTTCTTGTTCTAGTTTTTTAAGATGGGATGTTAGGATGTTTACTTGTGATTTTTCTTGTTTCTTAAGATAGGCCTGTAATGATATAAATTTCCTGCTTATTACTGCTTTTTCTGTGTTCCAATAATTTTGATATGTTGTATTTTCATTGTCATTAGTTTATTTGTATTTTTAATCTCTTTTATATTTTTTGATACAGTAATTTTGATACAGTAATAAGATGGTGTTTAATCTTCATGTGTATGTGATTTTTTCTGCTTTCTTTTTGCAGTTGATCTCCAATTTCAGAGCTTTGTGGTCTGAGAATACACTTGGTATAATTTCAATCTTCTTTAATTTTCTGAGGTAAGTTTTGTATTTTGGCATATGGTCTATCTTTGAGAATGTTCCATGTGCACTACAAAAGAAAGTATACCTTTTTGTTGTTGTTGTTGTTTTTGCTGGATAAATTGTCCTGTAAATGTCAATTATGTCTAATTGCTATAATGTGTCATTTAGAGCTGATATTTTCTTATTTATTTTCTGAATGATCTGTCCATGGCTGTGGTGGTGTTTAAATTCCCTACAATAATTGGGTTTATTTTGTCAGTTTCTCCTTTCAGATCTGTTAATAGTTTCTTTGTATATTTTTGTCGTCCCCAGTTGGGAGATTATATATTAATTAGTGTCATCTTCTTGTTTTTGTATTGTCCCTTTTATTACTGTGAAATGTCTATTTTTATCTCTTGTTATATTTTTTAACCTAAAGTTTGTTTTACTGGCTATCAGTATGGCAACTCCTGCTTTTCTCTGGTTACCATTTGCTTGGAATATTGTTTTCTATTCCTTCACTCTGAGTCTGTGTTTGTTTGTATGGCTAAGATGTGTCCCATAAAAACAGAATATGGATGGGTTTTGTTTTCCTAATCCAATCTGCTACTCTGTGTCTTTTTATTTGTGCGTTCAGTCCATTTAGAGTGATGGCTGATACTGAGGATTTCCTCTAGCCATTACTTTTTCTTTCTTAAAAGTTTCTTTTTTTGTGTTGTCCCAACTTTATTCAATTTAATCTGATGTTTTGTTTCAGGTCAAGGAGTCTTCTTCACAATCTCATGAAATGTCAGCTTTGTGTGAAGAAGTTTCCTCAGCTTCTGTGTGCCTGAGAAAGTCCTTATACCTTCTTCATATCTGAAGGATAATTTCACTGGATACTTCATTCTTAACTGGAAGTTTCTCTCTTTTAATATTCTGAATATTTTATTTTACCTTCTCTTAGTATGTAAAGTTTCTGCTGAGAAGTCTGAAGATAGGTTCATAGGTTTTTCTTTAAAGGTTATACTTTTATTTTTCCTGGCTGACTTGAGAATTGTTTCTTTTTCTTTGATTTTTGACATCCTCAGTACAATGTGTCTTGAATAAGATCTTCTAGAATCCAGTAGCTATGGGACCTAGTCTCTTCTTGAATTGTGAGTTCCAGATTTTTCCATGGGTTTGGAAATTTCTCATGTACAATTCATTTGCGTATGCTCCCTGTAGATTTTTTTCTTCCCCTCTTCCAAGCCTATTATTTTAATATTGTTTTTTTTTTAATGGAGTCAGATAGTTCTTGCAGAGTTCTTTCACCCTTTTAACTCTGTAGTTTCTATCTTTTTTTTCTGAGTTTTTCCCATGTTCCAATCTTCAGTATCACTAATTCCTTCCTTCATCTAGTTGACCTTGTTTCCTATGGGAGTTATTTCATTTCTCATTTCTTTTATTGTAATATTTAACTCTCAAATTTCACCTTGTTCCTTTTTATAATTTGAATTTTTTGTTAAAATGTTTTTATGTTGTTGTTGTTCATGAATTTTCTTTCTAAGATCATTCATTTCAGCTATGGCATCCTGCCAATAGGTTTTCATTTCTCTGAAAACCCTTAGAACTATCGTTGTATTCTGTTACATAATTCATAAATTTCTTGATCTATCAGATCCTTTTCTGGATATTTTTCATCTTTCTGAGTGGCTTTGAATCATAAGGTACTCATATTTTTTGTTGTGTTTTTTTCCTTTGGCATGAGGGCTTTACCTCTGACAGTAGCAAGAAGATCTCTTTCTCTTCCCAATTCATATTTTTGTGGTGTCTTGCTTTAGAGTAGAGAGTAGGTGGAGCTGAGGGAGAGAGAGAAGTTGTTTAGACCATATCTCTGGCCTCACCCAGTGTTTGGGAGTGGGATGGTTCTTGGTAACTGCTTCCTGCGGTTTATTGGGGAAGCTGAAGGATACACAGGAGACCTCTGGGATGCAAGCTCAAGCTGCTGACATTGGTCTGGATGAGTGATACAAGCTCAGCCTTTCTCCCTTCTCCTGAGCCTGTGTTTAATCTAGGACTGTGTTTCAGCAGTTCGTATTTATGGCAACCACTCGTGGTAGCATTTTCAAGTGAGAGAGCTGTATGCCCCAGCTGCAGGCTGTAGTCCCACCTAGAACATTTCAAATAACTTGCTCAACATTTTTACCTCCTAGGGCATGACTCCCAGATTATTTCTAACATGCTGTTACTAGGTCCAGCTCCCCATAGCCTGACAGCATTCCCAGCACTCAGGCCTCCACTCTCATCATCACTTAGCCTCCCCCTTCCCCAGTATCATGCTGCTTTCTGATTTCTTCCTAGTTCCTTCTGTTATCCATAGCCGGGTTGGGTTGCCATCTCTCTCTGCTCTCTCTCTACTCTCTCACCCCACTTTCTCTGACCTTCAGGTGTTTCCTTGTGATGTGTGGATTTTTCAGTTGTCACTGTGCCATTCAGGTTTCTTTTGTTAAATACTGGGCAGTCACTTAATTGTATTTTCTGGGAGAGGTATTAGAGATCTCCTCTCTAGTTGCCATCTTACTGAGTCCCGTTAGAGTGTTTACTTTTAATTTTCTGAACTATTTTGAAATCTATAAAGCCTGGAAAAAATATTACTTTCTACTTGCCTTCTTACCTTTCCCCTAAGTAAGAATTAATATCTGCTTTTTAAGCACCATAGTATTGCTATTTTGCTATTTATTTCACTGATTTGTTTTATTTTATTGTACAATAATTGATATAGGAAATATAGCACAATAACTTTCTTTTAACAGAAGTTTTATAAAACTCTTTAAATTTTACTCCATCCTGGAATAGGATGGAGTAATTTGCTACAGGTAACTATTTCTCTCATTAACAATAATAATAATAAAAAAGAACAGAAAAATAAAATAAAGACTTCAGAAATAAAAAGGATGATGGGTGTGGAATTTCTGGAGAGGTAAAATCACAGAGTAATGAGCTGATACTTTTTTAAAGCACATTTTTTTTAAACAGGCACATGTTTATCTTTGTGATTGTCAAGAAGCTTAAAATAAAGGTTTGTCTAGGCAAGGTAGCACTATTGTAGGGAATCAACTGAAACGTGGTCAAAATTTTTCAAAAACTGAGGTAAGTCATTAACTAGAAACTCACAAATTTAAGTATTGTGCACATTTCAAATAATATAAATTCATAAAAAATAGCATTATGAGAAAACTTCTGGAAATAAAAAGTAATCAATGTCTTCAGTGCAAAGACAAATTAAAAAAATGACTATTAAAACAAAAATTGATGGTAACCTGAAGACAATCACAAAATTTCTCTAAAATTATGAAAAACAGTAAATTCCTCCTGCATAACAAATGGATCAAAAGGAAATTTAAAGGGAAATAAAGAAGTTGCTTAGGAAAAGCAAAAGTGGATACTGAACATACCAGAACTTATGGGATACAGAAAAAGAAGTTCTAAAAAGAAATTTCATACCAACAAACACCTACATTAAGAAGTAAAAAAGATTCCAAATAAATGACCTAATTCTATCCCTTAAAAACTAGTACAAGAACAAACTGTTTTCAAAGTTAATAGAAGTAAAACAAAAATCATTGCAGTAAAAATAAATAATATAAAGAACAGAAAAACAATAGAAAAGATTAACTAAACTAAGAATTGTTTCTTTGAAAGAGAAACAGAATTGACAAATCCTTAGACTACCAAGAAAAATTAAAAGGACACAAATCAATAAAATTATAAATAAAAAAAAGACATTATAACATATACCACAGAAATGTAGAGGATTGTAAGAGGCTACTATGAAAAACTGTAAGCCATTAAACTGGAAAACATTAGAAGAAATGAAAAAACCTTACAAACACGCAAATTACCAAGACTGAATTAGAAAAAAATAGAAAATGTAAATACATCAATTGATGCTAAGGTGATTAAATCAGTGATCGAAAATCTTTCAATAATGAAAAGCCCAGGGAAAGATGGATTCATTGGTGTATTTTCTCAAACATTTACAAAATTTACACCAGTTTTTTAAAACTTTTTAAAAAATTTGAAGGAGAGAGACCACTTCCAAGCTGATCTTATGAGGCCAGTATTATTCTGATACCAAAAGAACAATACTAGAAAAAACAAAAAACAAACAATCAAAATTCAAAACTGTAGGTCAATATTTTTTATGAATATAGATTTAAAAATTCTCAAAATACTAGTAAACTAAATTCAGCAGTACCTTAAAATGATCAAGTAGAATGTATATTGTCTATTGGAAACAAGTGTGGTTCAACATAAGCAATTCATCAATGTGATACAACGCATTAATCCAATAATAGAAAATAATTGTGATTACCTTAAAACATGAAAAAAATATATTTGACAAAAGTCCACATGCCTTCATGATGAAAACTCTTCAATTAGTCATAGAGAAAATGTACCTCAACATAACAAAGACTATATATGACCTTTACAACATAACTAACATCATATTCAATAGTGAAAGATTGAAAGCATTGTCTGTAAGATCAGAAGAAAGACAAATGTGCCTACCTTAACCATTCCTCTTCAACGTAGTACTGGAAGTCCTAACTAGAGAAATCAGGAAAGCAAAAAAGTAAAATGTATCAGAATTGGAAATTATGAAGTAAAATTATTTTTATTTGAAGATAACATAATTTTGTTTGTAGAAAGTTATAAAACTTAACCAAAAAACCTCTTAGATCTAATCACAAATACAGTAAAAATGCAGAATACAAGATTAACATGCAAAACCAATAGTGTGTCTATACACTAACAACAAATTGTTTTAAAAGAAATAGATTCCATAATAACAGCATCAAAAACAATAAAATACTGAGAAATAAATTTAACAAAGCAAGTGTAAATCTATACCTTAAAAACTATAAGACGATGATAAAAAGAAGATATAATTAAATAGGAAAGCATTCCTATTCATTAATTGGAAGAATTAGTATTGTTAATATGGCAATACTACCTAAAATAATTTATAGATGTAAGCATTCATTGTCTAGACTAAAATGGCTTGTTTTATAGAAGTAGAACAAACACTTAAAATTGAGATGGAACCCAAAGTACACTAAATAGCCAAAGAAACCCTGAGAAAAAAGAACAGAGAAGAAATCTTCATACTTCCTGAATTCAAGTTATATTATCAATCTATAGTAATTAAAACAGTGCGGTAGTAGTGGCATAAAAATAGACAAATTGACCAATAAAAACAAAATTGAGAGCTTAGAAATAAATACAAGTATATACAGTCAACTAATAGTTGAGAAGGAAGACAATAATACTCAAAAGAGAAAAGACGACTTCTTAAATATATTGCTGAAATAATTAGATATTCACATGTACAAGAATAAAACTGGACTCAGTATACACCACTCACAAAAATTAACTAAAAATGGATTAAAGACTTAAATGTAATACCTAAAACCATAAAACTACTGGGGAAAACATTCAAACAAATCTCCTTGACATGGGTCTTGGTAATAATTTTGAAGGTATGACACCTGAAGCATAAGCAACAAAATAAAAAATAAATAAACAAATGGAAGTACAAAATAAATATACAACAAAAGAAACCATGAACAAAGTGAAAAGACAACTTATAGAATGGGCAAATACATTTGCAAACTATATATCTGATAAGAGGTTAATATTTAAAAAATATAAAGAACTCATATAATTCAATAACAAGAACAAAAGAAACCTAATTTAAAAATGCACAAAGAACCTGAATAGACATTTTTTTCGAAAAAGATACTCAAAAGGTCAAAGGTATGTAAAAAGATACTCAATATTTCTAATCATCAGGGAAATGCAAATAAATACCATGAGATATCACTTATACCTGTTAGAATATCCACTATCAAAAACATAAGAGATAAAATATGCTTGGCATACATGTGGACAGAAAGGAAGTTATTTGCAGTATTGGTATAGCCATAATGAAAAACAGTATGAAGAATGCTCAAAAAATTAAAAATAAACTACCTTATGCTATATCAAGTTACTTCTGGAAATATGTGTCTATCCAAAGGAAACCAATATACCAATTCGAGTAATGTCTGTGTGCTCATATTTATAGCAGCATTTTTTATTTAAAATAGTCAAGACATGGAAACAGCCTATGTGACCTTCAATGGATAAATAAATAAAGAAGTTATAGTATATATGCAATGTAATATTATTCATCCATAAAAAATGGAAATCTCACCATTTCCATAAAACATAGATGAACATTAAAAGCATTATGCTAAGTAAAATAATCAGACTAAGAAAGGCAACTGTATAATCTCACCTATA
This sequence comes from Lyroderma lyra, assembly GCA_004026885.1. NCBI lineage: Eukaryota > Metazoa > Chordata > Mammalia > Chiroptera > Megadermatidae > Lyroderma > Lyroderma lyra. The sequence goes on along the minus strand of PVJL010002527.1, from coordinate 18,816 downwards.
TGTGAAATCTTAAAAAATAAAGAAACAAATAAAAAGAAACTAAAAATCCAAACTTGTAGTAAAAGAAACTAAACTCAGACTTGTGGTTATCAAAAGTGGAGAATGGAAGAAAGGGAATTTGAAGTAAGTCAGAAGGTACAACCTTCCAGTTATAAGTTAAATAAGAACTAAAGATGTAAAGTACAATGTGATGATTTTAGCTAACACTGCTATTTGATATATAGAAAAGTTCGTAAAAGAGTAAATCATAAGTGCTCTCATTATAAAGGGACAGTTTTGGGTTTTTTTGTATCTATATGATATGACCAATGTTTGGTGAATAGGTTGTTGTAAACATATTACCATATGTGTAAATCAAACCATTATGCTATATACCTTAAACATATGCAGGCTGTCTTGAAAAGATCCATCCATAAATGCCTCTATTTTTCATATTACAAAACTGGATACTTTCCAGATAGCTTTTGTATATAAATGTATGGCAATTACTTCTCAATAAAACTGGAAAATAAAAAAAAAAAATGCCAACCTTCTCTTTAATATTCAGTAAAAATATCCTTTAAAAATGGCAAAGGAACTTGCAAGATAGTGACCAGAGAAGGGATTCCTAAAACCTCTCCTGGAAAATAAAATTGAACAACCAGGATCCAACACAGGAAAACCTGAGTTGTACATTCTCAGCTGAGAGATCCACACATCACAAGGAAACATCTCAATGTCGGAGAAAAGGGGCCAAATGAAGAAGAGGTAGGCAGCAGAGAGGAACAGAGACATATGACTATAGATCATAATCTGAACAGGGATGACTGAAAAAATTAGAAGTGAGACAGGGGAGACTGGCCAAAGAGCAATGCAAAACTGGGTGGTTGGAAATGACAAGTGGTTATGGGAATGAGATGAGAATGGCTGAAACCCTTTGAGAACATGGGCAGGTTGGACCAAAAATCAGTACATTAGGGACCTAGCTAGAGCACCACACTCTGGGAAGATAAAAGGTGCAACAAAGAGTCTTCACCACAGGTCAGCTTTGGACAAGTTTGAAACTGAAAGCCAGCTGCCATGGAAATACTGAAACACTGAAACATGGTCCTGGCTAGAACAAGGGCTCAGAAGAAGGGAAATAGGCTGAACTGTGAGCATTTTGCACCCTACCAACATGATTATAGCTTGCTTCCAGCTTGCACTGCACAGGCCTCCCTCCTCCCCACCAAGGGCTACAGGAATGTCAATAACTAGGGCAGTTACCACAGGAAACAAAGCAACTGCAGTGCTCCCAAACTCAAGCAGAAACCTGAGACTCTGAGAATCTGAGTCTGGCTGCTTCCCCAAACTCTCTCCCAAAGCTCATCCCTACTAATGCCACCTAGTGTCTGCTTTACAGCCAACTGGAATCAATAGAAAGATATTGGAAGACACTACAGCAATACCAACTGGGGGAAATAAAGAAAGAAAGGCCTCTTCATATCTGCCACAGGAAAACTCTGTATGCCTATAAAAAAAAAAGAAAACATATAAAATACAATGAGTACCTCAAGATTCAAAGCAGCTCAGAAAGAAAATGAAAAATCTCCAGAAAAGGAACTTATAGATCTAGAAATGTATAATCTCATTGACATAGAATACAAGGCTGTAGTTCTTAAAACACTCAGAGAACCAAAAAGCTATTGGCAAAGCACCCTGACTTGGATGAATTATCTCAGAAAAGAGATCTGCAAATAAAAAGAACACATTTTTTAAAAATTGAAAATATAAAAAAGAATCAAATAGGATTTGAGAGATAATATAATACAGAAAAACAACTGATAAATAAATTAACTACCATAGGAAACAAGGCCAATCAGATGGTGGATACAATTAGTTATATTGAAGATCAAAATGTAAAAATCAGACATAAAAAATAGGGATTTCAGAGTCAAAAGAACTGAAGGAACTCTCCAAGAACTATTTGACTCTTTAAAAAAAAACAATATTAGAATAATAGAATTAGCAGAAGGTGCAGAAAAAACTTCTGCAGAGAGCATACTCAAACAAATAGTAGATGAGAATTTTCCAAACCTAAGGAAATATCTGGAAACAAAATTAAAAAAAAAAATAGGTCTTCTAGTTACCTGGACCACAGCAGATCTTCTCCCAAGCAAATTATACTGAAGATGTAAGAAATCAAAGACAAACACACAATTCTCAAGGAAGCCAGGAAAAAACAAACAAAAAAACTATAACATTTAAAGGAAAGCCCTTGAAGGTTATCATCAGACATCTCAGTGGATTTTGTATAAACCAGAAGGGAGTGGAGTCAAATATGCAAAGTATTAAAAGAGATAAAAATTCAGCTAAGAATAAATTATCCAGCAAAATTATCCTTCAGATATGAAGGAGGAATGAAGACCTCTTCAGACACACAGAGGAAATTCTTTAGCATGAGGTCAAAATTTCATAAAATATTGAAGGAGATTTTCACCCTGAAAGAAAAAAATCAAAATAAATAGGAAGAGGTAGGGACAAAAACAACGAAATTAAAAAGAGATTGGAATTAATGGCCATTGAAAATCATCACATATCAATCATCACCCCAAATGTAAATGGATTGAACTCACCAATAAAAAGGCACAGGCTCTTGAGCCCCTCTTCTTGCTCGAGCCCACTCCTACCTCTATGGAGTGAACTTTTTCTTCAATAAACTATCTCTTTGTTTCACCCCCCAAAAAAAATAAAACATAAAAATAATTTTAAAAATTTAAAAAAATAAAAAGGCACAGATAAGTAGACTGGATTAAAAAACAAAACCAATCTATATGCTAGTTCCCAGAGACATATCTCAGCCATTAAAAAACACAACAAAAGAAAACAAAACTAAACAAAAAAACAAAACAGACTCAGAGTAAAAAGATGGAAAGCAATATTCCAAGCAAACAGCATCTAGAGAAAAGTGGGAGTCATATTATTATCTGATGTAACAGGCTTTAGGATAAAAAAGGTAAGTAGAGACCAAGATGGACATTTCATAATGATAAAAAAAAAATACAACAACAAGAAGACATGACACTCATCAATATATGTCTCCAATCAGGAAGTGCTAAAATTTACAAAGCAACTACAAACAGATCTGAAAGGAGAAACTTACTAAAATCCAATTATTGTAGGGGACCTAAACACCCCTTTAACAGCCATGGACAGATCATCCAAACAGAAAATAAATAAGGAAATATCGGCTTTAAACAATACAACAATTAGACAAAGTTGACATTTACAGGATGCTTGATCCAACAACAAAAGACTATAACTTTTTTCCAATGCACATAGAATATTCTCAAAGGTAGACCATATGCTGGAACACAGAACAAGCCTCAGCCATTCAAGAAAATTAAAATCATACCAAGTGTATTCTTAGGAAACAAAGCTTTGAAATTGGAGATCATCTGTAAAAGGAAAGCAGAACAAATTACATATACAGGGAGATTTGAAAACAACTTATTAAAAAATGACTGAATCAAAGAAGAAATAAAAGAAGATATTTAAAAATGCATAGAAACTAATGGATTAAAAAGTTCATAGGAACTAGTAACACTGAAAATACAATGTTTAAAAATTATTGGGACACAGGGAAAGCAATAATAAAAAAATGTGTATATTATTATATTCCATTTTAAAGAACAAAAGGGGAGTTCCCTGGAGGTGTAATAGCTAGGCTTTGGCACTTTCGACACCATAGCCTGGGTTTGATTCCTAGCCAGGGAACCATAAAAAAATTAAATAAATAAACAAGAAAAAGCACAAGTAACCAACCTAACATTTTATCTTAAAACACTAGAAGAACAGAAAAAATTCCAAAGTCAGCAGAAGAAAAAAAACGCATTAAAATTAGAGCAGAGCTAAATGAAATTGAGAATAAAAAGATATAGAATAATTTAAATTAACAATGAGCTGGTTCTTTTGAAAAATCAATAAAATCAACAAACCCCTAGCTAGGCTAACCAAAAAATGAAAAGAAATAACACAAATAACCACAATTAGAAATGAAAGGTAAGAAATTATAACTAAGACCACAGAAATACAAAGTATCATAAGAAAATATTATGAGGAGCTTCATGCCATCAAATTTAACAACTAAAAGAAATGGAGAAATTTCTAGAAACATACAGTCTACCTAGACTGAACCAGAAATAACTAAAACATCTAAATAGACCATTTAATGGCAAATAAATTGAAACAATTATCCAAAACTCCTAACTCATTTTATGAGTTAAATATTACCCTAATACCAAAGCCTGGTAAAGACAACCCAAGAAAAGAAAACTATAGACCAGTATCTCTGATGAACACAGACACAAAAATTCTAAACAAAATATTAGCAAATAGAATACAACAATGCATCAAGAAGATGGAATTCATCACAGGAGCACAAGTATGGTTCAACATATGCAAATCTGTCAATGTGATACACCACATGAACAAAATAAAAGATAAAAAACCATACGATCATATCAATTAATGCAGAAAAAACCTTTCACAAGACACAATATCCACTTATAATCAAAACACTGAATATAATTGGTATTCAAAGAAAGTTCCTCAACATGGTAAAGGCCATCTATACCAAACCCTCAGTTAGTATTATACTGAATAGGGAAATGCTGAAGCTCTTTTTCCTAAAATCAGGAACAAGACAGGGATGCCCCTTGTAAGCACTGCTATTCAATACAGTACTGGAAATTCTAGCCAGAGCAATCAGGCAAGAGAAAGAAATAAAAGGTATCGAAATTAAGAGAGAAGAAGTCAAGCTTTCATTTTTTGCTGATGACATGATTCTTCATGTAAAAACTTTCAACAACTCTACCAGAAATCCATTAGAAATAATAAAAAAAATACAGTAAAGTTGCAAGATACAAAATCAATTGGTAAAATTGGAAAAACACACGTAAAAGAATGAATCTGAGCTGTGAACTGTCACTGTATACTAAAATTAATTCAAAATGAATTGAAGACTTCCATATAAGACTCAAAACAATAAACTGTATAAAAATATTTTCAGTAATAAACTCACAGACCTTTGGCTCAATGAGGACTTTATGAATCTGACCTCAAAGGAAAGAATGTAAAAGCAAAAATAAATGAATGGGTCTATATCACACTGAAAAGCTTCTGCACAGCCAAAGAAACCATCAACAAAGCAAAAAGACAACCAACAAGAAGAAAGAAAAATATTTGCAAACAACACATCTGATAAGGCATTAATATCTAAAATATGTAAAGAACTGGTATGACTCAACAGCAAAAACCAAACAACCCAATTAAAAAATGGGCAGAAGACCCAAACCAAAACTTCACCCATGAAGACATACAAATGGCCAACAGGCAAATGAATAAATGCTCAACCTCATTAACTATTAGCGAAATGCAAATCCAAACCACAATCAGATACCACCTCACACCTGTTAGAATGGCTATTATCAATGAGACAAGGAATAACAAGTGCTGGAGAGGATGTGGAAAAAATAGAACCCTCACACATTGCTGGTGGGAATGCAAATTGGTACAAGCACTTATGGAAGGTAGTGTGGAGGTTTCTCAGAAAATTGAAAATGGAATTATCATATGACCCCACAATTCCCCCTTCTGGATATCTACCTCCCAAAATTGAAAACCTTAATCTGCAAAGACTTATGTACCTGAATGTTCAACACAGCATAGTTCACAGTGTCCATGTCATGAAAAAAATGAAAGTGCCCTTCAATAGATTACTGGATGAAAAGCTGTGATACATACACACAATGGAATATTACTCAGCTATAAGAAAAGATGAAATACTGCCATTTGCAACAAAATGGTTGGACCTCAAGATCATCATGCTAAGTAAAATAAGCCAGACAGAAAAATGAAAATATAAAACATATGACTTGATTCATATGTGGAATATAAAACTGAAAGCAACAAAAGAGTAAAAGCTCATGAACACAATCAGTAGTTTAAAAGTTACCTGAGGGCAAGGTGGAAGGAGATGGAAGAGAAGTGATGGGCTGAGAGAGGAGGGAGGGAGGTCAAGTACATGGTGATGGAAAGAGAACTGACTGTGGATACTGAACACATAATGCAACACTTAGATGATGCACTGTGGAATTGCACACCTGGAACCTATGTAATTTTTGCCAATCAATATCACCTCAATAAATTTAACAGCCAAAAAAAAAATGGCAGAAAAATTATAATGATAATGTGATGTTTCTCAGAAAAACAATACAGAGGAAACATCATTTATATAAGATAAAGTGGGCCATGGCAAGTCAATAATCCTGTTTCAACAAATCTAAAAAATCTAGAAAGTTTTAAATATATATATCTTGTAAAGATATTCAAAAGCAATGAGAACTAGATTTTTGAAATTACAAATAGGAATCAACTATTCAGAGGTATGTTGGTTATAGACACATTTTTCCTGGGGGTAATTGCTCATTCAGTGCAGATGTTTTGACAGTAAGAGGAAACTTGTCCTCTGGGGGAAAAAATGAGATAAGATCTCAGTGGTCTTGTGAGGTTAAAATTACAAATTAAAAGACTAAAGAGCCTCAAACACACAGGCACATTTTCTCACTGGGTTTTAACTTAAATTTTGATTTGCATAAGAGGCTGAACTATTAGGGCAATACAACTTAAAATAACAGTAATATTCTAAAATTCTTTCATAGTTTAGGAAATAAAAATAAATAATTGTTGCCTGACTCAAACATGGTTAATTTTGCCTTAAAATATTTGCCACAACTTAAAACTACATCCTACAGAAATTAAAAATCTTTGAAGTCTATCATGTAAAAAGCTTGGAAGTTATCACCGCTATGCTAACAAGAACAAAAAAATGTGTACAATACAGATGTCAAATTAAAATGTTATACACCTGAAACATATAATGGTGTAAACCAATGTTAACTTAATTATTTTTAAAAAGGTAAAATTGTACAAATATAAACCAACAACATTCTTTGTATCCATCAGAAAATTGAGCACACAGGGCAAGATATTACTCCCCCATAATGAGACACATATGAACACAGAATCATGGCTTACTGAAAACAGGATTCAGTCTGGGGCATGGTAGGAGCACTTAAAGGTGTGTGTGTTGTGTGCTCTTATGTCCTAGCAGCCCCATGAATGAATAATATCTACCTACAATGTTTTGTCCTTAACAGTTCTGTTCAGCTCCTATACTCATGCTTACAGTTTCTCTTGTGAAGTCAATCCATTTTATATTTGGTCTTCTCTTTTTCTGGTGCCTTCTATTTTTCCTAGAATTGTCTTTTCTAAAAAAACTTGTGTCCCTATCATGTACCTAAAGTAGAACAGTTTTCAGTTTTAGTTTTGTAATTTTTGCCTCCAGCAATGTTTCAGGCTTAATTTTCTCTATTACTCAATGTTCATTTTTTTGTAAGTCCAGGGTATTGGTAGACCTCTCCTCCACACCATATTTCAAATGAATCAATTTTTTTTATTATCCTTCTTTACTGTACAACTTTTACAACCACACATAGTAGTTGAGAGTACAATGTGTGAATGATTTTTGCTTTGCTCTCTAATGGCATATCTTTGCTCTTAGTGATCTTTCCTACTTCTTCCACTGTTGCTCTTCTGAGTATTAAAGGGCACCTTTAAGACTTAAACACTCTATAACTTAAACAGTTAAAATTTAAACACTTAAGCACTTAAAACACTTGAATCTGAAACACTTATTATCTAACATGTAAACAGTTAAAAACTTTAAAAATTAAAAGGAAAACTGACTTAATTTTCAGAGACCGAGTGTGAACTAGCTTGAGAGACACAAAATCCTGGGGCTCAGCTTTGTTGGGGAGAGTTAACAGTTTTGTGAATTTTATTTTCAGGATCCTCACCAGGTTGTCAGGAAATTAAAGAATAATCTTGTTCTTCCAACAAGAAGGTAGGGGCAGAGAAGGAGGCTTTTTGAAAAATGTCCAAAGCATTCTATTCTTCACAAATGCCTGAAATCAAGGGAAAGTATTTTGTAAGAACCTGACTTCAGTTTGACCAGAGACAAAATGGTGAGAAACTATCAATCATCTAAAAAGAAATAAGCTATAAAGCCACAAAAAACTATGGAGGCATCTTAAATGCATATTGCTAAGTGAAAAAAAAAAAGTCAGTTTAAAAAGTTTACATACTGTACAATTTCATCTATTAAATATTCTGAAAAAATATGACTATGGCAGCAATAAACAAACATATCAGTTTTTACCAGGAGTTAGGGAGTAGAAAGAAGGAACACATATGTGGACACGAATGGTTCTTAGGGCAGTATAATTATTTTCTCTGTTACATAGTGTTGTGTGGATGGTATCCCACATTTGTGAAAACCCATAAGACTGTAAAACACAAAAAGTGAACCCTCATGTATTGATGAACTTTAGTCAATAATGCACTAAAATTCATTTATTAATAATAGAAATTTATCACAGAAATGAAAGATGTTAATAACAGATATACTGTGCACAGAGGGGAGAGAAAATGTATGACAGATCTAATTCCTGCTTAATTTTTTTGTAAAACTAAAACTGCTTTAACATAATAAAATCCATTAATTAATCAAAAACTAAAGAAGACAATACAAAAGTCCTCTGAAAGAAAAAACTAATTTTTTTCTCAATTTTACAAATAAAGAATATAAAAGACTGATAGGGCTTTCAATCAAAGAGCAATATACAAGAAACAGAAATGAGTTGGATACACTTTGAATACTAACAAATTCTAATATAGCCATGATCTCTCACAATTCTTAGTTGGACAAGTTGCTTAACACCTCATTCCCATTGGTCTAACAAAGAAAAGGGAATACACTCTCAGGTACAAGATTGCATTAGCTGGAGACTTTATAGTTCTTGTACATGAAATGATCAGATATCATAAAGAAAACCTGCAGAAAGCATGAGAATATGCTCAATAGTCAAAAGAAAATGTAGTCAATTACTGAAGATATCTGATTGACTATTTTTCATATAGATGATGTTTTTTAATACTCCTTAAATTTTCTTTCTACTTTTGTTTTTATTCTAGTATCTGTGACCCTCAACTTAATTTTTTTCTTGTCAATTTTGTCAGGGAGAGATTTTATCAGGAACTTGATGCACAATGTTCAGGGATATTTTAGTTACTTTTTAAATCTATCAGCACACCCTGTGATAACCACTGAATGTCTGGGAAGGCCTTAAAGTTTAGTTTTCTTTTATCTTCCAAAAGATTGTTATATCCAGTGGATTTTTTACAGCACCCTCACTGGCTCTTAACATTTTTCTCACTGTTACTAAAAACTGGATGTTGCATATAATATATGTCCAACACTTGATCAGATTTCTATAAATAGAAAAAGGACAAAGAACCAAATAATTTTCAGTATGAACTTGGATATTGCATTTGGCCTGGAAACACACCATTATTCTGCACAGGTCATAAAGCTTATACTCACTTGGTCATTAGCACTGTAAAATTTGTAGGCCTTTAGATACTAATATTTCTCTGTGTCCTATTTTGGCTTTATTTTGCCTATAAAATAGTTTTGCTAAAATCTCAAGTGCTTTGAATCTGGTCAGGAATACCCAAGAGTACGAAAATAATTAATTTCTTTTGCCAAATTAAATTGAAAGTGATTAGAACTTTTAGTAATGCTTAATAAATAATTCCTTCTAACAAATAATAAAACAAGACATAGATACTCATTACTTAGTATAAGAATTTAGCCATTACTTTATATTTTGCAAATAAATACTGATTATTGGTGTCATCATATATCAGTGATATTAAAAATATAAGCAAATGAACTAGGAAAAAACATGAATTATTTTCTGCTTTCAAGTATGGCTGCAATGAGCATAAAATCAAACAAAAATGATAAAACTAAGCATTGATCATTTGAACTCACTTTTGGGGAAATATATTAAGACTAAACTCATTTATATAATGTTGCACAATTAACTTCTATTATATTTTTATTATATTATATTAAAATATATTATTTTAAAATTTTTCTATTCTATTTCTATTCTATTCTATTCTATTCTATTCTATTCTATTCTATTCTTTTCTATTCTATTCTATTAAAAATAAAGGGGGTTCCCTGGTGGTGTAGTGGCTGGGCTTTGGCACTATCAATGCCATGGCCTGGGTTCAATTCCCAGACAGGGAACCACCAATAATATATATATATATTATATTATATTGTATTATATTAAAAATTGTTCTATTATATTTCATTATAATATATTAAAAACATATTATATTTTTACTATAAATGCTTGTTCTTGTTGCATTAAAAAAGGTACTTTTTAAAATTATACGGAAAGTATCCATGTTACTTCTAATTAAATCTCTGTTATTTATTCTGTTACAAAAGCAATGAATTCTATACATGTTGGCTAATAAATTGTATTAGGCTGACCAGACATACTGTTTTAAATGGATAGAAAACAACAGCACTGGGAGTTCCCTGGTGGTGTAGTAGCTAAGGCTTCAGCACTGTCAATGCTGTGGCCTGGGTTCAATTCCCAGTCAGGGAACTACCCACGTAAAAAAGAAAAGAAAAGAAAAGAAAACAACAGCACTATCTCACATCAAATGGTACATATGGTCAGCTTAGACTCACTGGGCTAAATTGAAGGTGTCAGTATGCTGACCATAAGTACCATTTGAAACAGGACAGTACCATTGTTTTCTGTCCCTTTTAAAATGGTACATCTGGTCAGCCTAATTTGTATATTGTTTTTAAATTATTTACATAAAGACTTTAATAGCAAATTATTTTAGTGAGAAAAATAGTATCATTTACATTTACCTATTTAAAAATTATAATAATATTAGATTGGTACATAATATATAAATATTTAAATCAACAAGGTAGCATTTTCTGACACCCTTTACATTTTGCCTTGATTTAATTTAGTAAACTAGTTAATCAAATAACTATATATACTTTATTTATGCAAAGTAATACATATTTCAGGCAGTTAAAATATATTTAAATTTAAATGAGATCTATGAGAGACAGGTTTAATTTTTTACATAAATATCTTTCAATAAATATCACTTCCCTTTAGTAAATTATTCAAAGCTAATTAAGTAAAATAACCATTGAAGGGATACAACTTAAACACTTTTACTTATTGATATATTAGGATGGTGCTAATGTAATTACAGTTTTTACATCACTGAAATTTGGTGTTTGATATAGGAATTCATTTTAAAATAAATGTGGTTATGTGATACATCATTTTAATGTGCATTTCTCCCTTTATATTATTTTGCTAATGACTTATTACTGCTGTTTATTTTTTTAGACTATAAAAATGATGTTAGATAAAAAGCAAATATGAGTAATTTTCTTATTTGAGTTCAAAATGGGTCATAAAGCAACAGAGACAATGCACTACATTAATAGCACTTTTGGCCCAAGCACTGCTAATGAATATACAGTGCAGTGGTGGTTCAAGAAATTTTGCAAAGAAGATGAGAGCCTTGAAGATGAGGGGTGTAGTGGCCAGCCATAGAAAGTTGACAAAGACCAGACCAATTGAGAGCAAGCATCAAAACTGGTCCTCTTACAACTCCATGAGAAATTGCCAAAGGACTCAACATTGATTATTCTATGGTTGTTCAGTATTTGAAGCAAATTGGAAAGTTAAACTACTCAATAAGTGGGTGCCTCATAAGCTGACCAAAAATTTTAAAAATCATCATTTTGAAGTGTTGTCTTCTATTCTATAAAACAATGAACGATTTCTTGATCAAATTATAACATGTGATGAAAAGTGGATTTTATACAACAACCAAAAATAACCAGCTCAGTGGTTGGACTGAGAAGAAGCTCCAAAGTGCTTTCCAAAGCCAAAGTTGTACCAAAAGTAGGTCACGGTCATTGTTTGGGGGTCTGCTGCTGGTTTGATCCACTACTGCTTCCTGAATTCCAGTGAAACCATTATATCTGAGAAGTACGCTCAGCGAATTGATTAGATGCACCAAAAACTGAAATGCCTGCAAGCTGACATTGGTCAACAGAAATGGCTCAATTCTTCTCTATGACAATGCCCAACTGCATTTTGCACAACCAGTGCTTCAAAAGTTGAACAAATTTGGCTACAAAGTTTTGTCCCATTCTCCATATTCATCTGACTTCTCACCAACTGACTACCACTTCTTCAAGCATGTCAACATCTATTTGTGGAAAAATGCTTCCAAAATGAGCAGGATGCAGAAAATGCTTTCCAAGAGTTCACTGAATCCCAAAGCATGGAATTTGATGCTACAGGAATAAAGAAACTTATTTCTCATGGGCAAAATGTGTGGATTGTAGTGCTCCTTTTCTTGATTAATAAAGATGTGTTTGAATAAAAATGGTTTAAAATTCATGGCTCCAGCCTGCAATTACTTTTGCACCAATTTAATAGTAATAAAATACTTTATTAAGCTTTTAAAATTAAAATATGCTTATATTTAAATTGTTAGACTTTGTTAATAGTTGTTTAATTGAATCCAGAAGACAGAGGATAAAGTGTGATATTAAACACATTGTAGTATTTCTGGAAATTGGAGATAGCAAAATATACCTTAAATTATCAACACAAGGACACATCAGCCAGAGGTTTCTTTCTCTTTTTCTCTGGCTTTCTCTCCAAACTGCATATGTTATTTTTTTTTAAGTAACTAAATGCCAAAGGAAAAAAACTCTCCTAAATTCTCAAAGAGTATAAATTTTTAAGTAGTTGGTTGACCAGATGTACTGTTTGAAACAGAACAGAAAACAATGATGTTGTCCTGTTTTAAGGGGTACATATGGTCAACCTATCGACTCCTTGAATTTAGTCCAGTGAGACTAGGCTGACCTATACTTACTGTTTAAATGGACCAGGATCATAGCTCTCTGTCCCATTTAAAATGGTATGCCTGGTCAGCCTCACAAGTAGATATGAATTTTATTTCAATTAAATTTAAACTGTGTTTTTTTAATTAAGAATACTTATAATAGGTAGAGAATAGCTTCCTACAATCATTAATATATGCATCAATTTACACACATATATGTTTCTGTATTCCACCCAAATTATTTTTTAAAGCTATAAATAAATATATTTAGTTTGGATAGCAAAAAAGCATTTATATTAAAGAAAAATATTAAAAGATAACCACAGTAACATATATAGTGGTATTATTTGTGAGGAAATGTTTTTCCCTCAACACTTTCTTTACTCATATGTAAGAATCTTATTTCATTTGCTGGAACCACAGTTCCCTTTCAGGTTTGAGCCAAAAATAATCACAGTGCTGTTTGTATTTGAAGAGACTGCAGTTCTTAAAAGGAAAAGTTCCAAACATGCAGAGTGCATCTATTAAAAACTCTCAGGCATAACTTGTCACTTGAGTATGTGTAGGAGAAGGGAAGTAGTTTGTCAAAAAAAAAAGGCAATGCCTTAGATTTAGAAATGTATTAACTCAACCCAGAGTTATTGGGTCAGCAAGATTCTGAATAGGAAGTATCTCAAGATTCTGTTTGCTGGTGAAGAGATAAAGCCTGAAGCCAAGAACATGGAGCTTGTTTATGTCCTCTATGCCATCTGCCATTTGATATTACTAAAATTAGAGTTATAGAGTCCTCAGGGAAAATCAAGAACAGAAAGGTGTAATTACATCCAAGCTCCGTTACACCCGAACTACCTGCATGACCCAACAGCCCTGGAAGGAAACAAAGTTCTGAATGCCTCTGCCCCAAAGACCTCTGCCCCTGCCCCCACTAGTATCAGCAGTGAAAACCAAAGAAATTGCACTAAGAACTGTTGAGTGAGGGAGCAGAATATCTATAAACACAAAGGCTGCCAGAATAAGAAACCAGCAAAAGGGATCTAGAAATAAATCTGAAGAAAAATCAAGGTAAAAGATATGGAGACAGGCCCATCAGAAACAGAGCTCAAAGCAATGATTATAAAAAATGTTCAGGGAAATTAATGATAATTTCAAAAGAGAAATAGCAAGCATAAAGGAAGATATACAAACCATTATAAAGGACCCGGCAGAGATAAAGATACATTAACTGAAATGAAGAGTGGAATGAGTCACCAACTAAATGAATTAGAAAATCAAAGCAGTGAACTGAAAGAAAAGCCAGCAGAAAACACCCAATCAGAACAACAAATGAAAAAAAAAATTAAAAAAAAGAGAATGGTTTGAGATTCCTCTGGGACAATATTAAGCATAACAACATCCACATAATAAGTCTACCAGATAGTGCAGAGGAAAAGCATGGTATTGAGAACTTATTGGAAGAAATGGCTGAAAATTTTCCTAACCTGGCCAAGGAAATAGACATACAAGACCAAGAAACACGGAGACTTTCAAACAAGATGATCCCAAACAGAAACATACCAAAAAAACATCATAATTAAAATTGCAAAAGTTAAAGAAAGAGAGAGAATTTTCAAAAGAGTAAGAGAAATGTAAGTAGTAACTTATAAGGTGACACTTATTTGACTCTTAGTGGATTTTTCACCAGAAACTTTGCAGACCAGAACAGAATGGCAGAAAATTTTCAACATGATTGAAACCAAGGATCTACAACCAAGAATAACATATTCAGCAAGGCTAGCATTCAAAATTGAAGACCAGATAAATAACTTCTCAGACAAGAAAAAGCTAAAGGAGTTCATCACCACGAAACCAATACTACAAAAAAATGTTAGAGAAACTCATTTAAGATGGGAGGAGAAATGGAACAGTGGGTAAATTGAGGGAAAGGAATGGAGAAATTTAGCTTGATTGTTACAAGGCAATAATCATGAAGATAGAGAGTATAACATTAGAATATCATCAATAAGGTTGCAGTAACTTTGTTTGTTGTCAAGTAGGTACTAGATTTTTTGAGGTGATGGGAGGGGAGCTACAGGGATGGGTTGAAAAGGGGAAGAAATTAATAAGTGAAGATTCACAGTCACAGAATAGTCATGGGGATATAAAACGCAACATAGGGCATATAGTCAACAACATTTTAATAACCATGTATGATTTTAGAGAGGAACAAGATGTATCAAATTGAGGATTTAGTAAGTTATATAAATGATGTGTCACTGTGCTGTACACCTAAAACCATTATAATATTGTATGTAAAATGTAATTGAAAAATAAAAGGCCTCAAAAAGAAAAAAATATGACCTATAAATGGAGCAGTGACCTAAAACATTTCTCAATATTTATTACATAAAAATCATTCAAATCAGCATCAATCTTCTATCAGTAATCATTTTTGTAACCTATACAACAGTGTAAAGAGTAACCAATGTCTAACTAATCATATCAATCTCAAATTCAAAACTATAAAAATATGAAAACATATATGCTTCTTCAAAAGTAATTTTAAAATTACTCAAAATGTATTATGCCATCTCAGAGAAAATCTTATGTTCCAGAATTTTGCATCTGCTTAATCCTCATTGAATGTCTTTTCTCTTAGCAAAATTCATAGGCTTCAGAAACCATAACAAAAATTTAATGTTAAAATATTCCCCATTCCCCCAAAAGTGATGAGTATTCAGTCACAATCATACTTATTCTCCAGCTAAAGTTCTTCTCTCCCAACACTAGGCAATTGTTAATTTACTTTTGATCTTTATAGGTTTGCCTATTCTACATATTTTATTTAAATGGAATCATATGGTAGGTGGTCCTTTGTATTAATAATTGGCTTGCTTATCTTAGTATAATGAGATCAAGATTCATCTATATTATAACATATATTAGGACTTTATTCATTTTTTTGATGAATAATATTTTATTGTAAAAATAGACCACAATTTTTAAATGAATTTATCATTTGGTTAACTATTGAGTTGTGTCAATTATTGGCTGTCATAAATACTATGGCTATGAATATTTATTTTTGTATGAACATGTTTTTATTTATCTTACCTATTTACATAAGAATAGAATTACTTACAAATTTATGTTTAATAAGTTGAGAAACTTCTCAGCTTATTTGCAAAAGGCACCTGTGCCACTTTACATATTACCAGTTTTACATGAAATATTTAGTTTCTCACCATACTTGCCAAGTTATATCATTTTTCATAATAAAATTAGATTTTCAATGCAAATGCTTTGTTTAACCCATATATTTTTCAACACTGCTAATTTTACTGTTAGATCAGCCCAGTTCCCTGACAAATATAAATCAGGAAGTATTCATTATAAAGATTAGTTATGATATTACAGGTTGTCTCAGATAATCTTAAATATAGATATGAAATCTCTGAGAAAGAAGAAGAATAAATGCACATAGCTACATTCATTTTTATCCACAGATAATATATTGGAAAGGTAAATATATGTATATTTTGATTTTGAAAGGTTAACCACTTGCCTTAAGTATGCAAATATATTGTAAACTAGTGAGGCTTTTATTTCATATGCCTCCAATGTAATTGTGATGTCTCTTTTTTCCTATATAGACAGATAAATATCTTACAAGTACATATCTTTTAATTTTAAATCTCAATTTTTATAACAATTATAATTAATGAAATAGTTGTATATAAATTTTGTTGAATTTAAGGACTACTGAATATTAATAATTAAGTTATATAGAACTAAGGGACATTTTTAAAAACAATTAAGTTCCAATGACAAAATGTAACTGAATGCTTATTTATTATTTTGACATTTTAAAAAAAATAAGTAGATCTCTGCAAAAGCTTTCCAGATATTAACAGTCTTAACAATCTTAAAAATCTTAACTGAGGCTTTAACTGGGTTGTCATGTATACTATCCAGATGATTCTAACAATGCACTGATCACTCAAGGCTGAGTCCTTGAAATGTCTTCCACTGGGGGAACAGTGTAATCATACATTTGAAGGACAGGGGTGGGAGTGAGAGCCTCTGATTGCCTGGGTTCAGCTCAGGAGTTAACTTTCAGCCACACCTTCTTGATTACGTCCTCCAATGATATGAACCAAAAACACTGGGAAAATGAAAAAGAAAAGTACAAATGATATTTCAGAAAATGAAAAGTAAATAAAAACCATAAACATAAAATGGATTTATTTAGTTTTAAAAAGCAGTGAAAACCAAACAGAAGTTATCAAAAATATGATATGAAAAGATAATTCTACAACTTTAGATAAAAGAAGGACCAAAAAGAGACCTGTCAAAGCTAAATGGTATACACACAGATGCAAAACCCAAATTCATTACTTGTAACAACAAGAATGGAATGTCAAGGCTAACTACAGGAGCTTCCTTGGATTTAGATGGAATCACATACTTATCAAGCCACATTTCCATGAATTAACATTTCTCAATGTCTATGGGGCACAAAAGAAATCTTCCATTGTGAAAAACTCACAGCTTCTTTCTTCATTTGGTAGTGAAATATGGCAGTTAAACAAAATTATGTGAAAAATGGGAATTTTGAAAAATAGTTATATAGCTTTGAACAGTATTCTGTGTGTTCACTTACAAAAGAAAATCACTATAAATCACTTTTCCAGGAAATAAGAAATGCTCATCTCCTTCTAAAAGCAATTAAATAGAAACAAGAAAATATGTATACAAAATAGAGAAAAAAGTGGAGAATTAACAGAAAAGGCAAATGTTAAAAAAATAGCTTTGTACCTCCTCAAACATAATTACTAAACCAAATAAAATAATTACTACCTATTTTATTATATTTAAATTTTTAATGAAGAATTTAAATATAAGATTTAAGAGAAAGCAAGATAGGATGACAGAGTGCAGAAAAGACATGGAAGAAATAAGTAAAATATTACAAAAATGAAGAAAATACTTTAAGAAATATAAGGAAAAATAGATACTAATGAAAACATAGTAAGAGAAAAAATCTAAGTAATAACAGCAAAATGGAAGAGTAATAAAGAACAAAACATACTTTCCAAAGAAGCGTATATTAAAAAATAAATGTATACACATGAAAAGGTGATTTAACATCTCTATAACTATTTCTCAAAGAAGAAAAAACTTTTAAAATTTCAAATATTTAAATATGTGTTGCAATAATTTTTTATTTAAAACAAATTATAGAAACACTTGAAAGGGCAAAATGCTTTTAAGCAAAAATCACTTCAGAATGACATGTACAAAGAAATATCCTGTTTCTATGTAAAGGAGCCACTTGCAGTCAGCGAAAAGTACGTCATTTAGTAATAAGATTCTTGTATTTCTCCATTTCTCCAGGGCAGCGACTGTCTAGTCCTATTGCTCCAGGTCCCAATATTTATTTTTAATGAATTATCACTATTACAATCACTATTATTATTACTGCTATTGTTACTATTAAAAGTTGCCTTAAAATGAATCAGAATGGGTTTATGTATTAGCCTATATTTTTGCTTCCAGATTCTGTTATGGTCTTCCTAATAGTGCATGAAATGCATGCACAGGGATCATGAAGTTCTTATTTTAATAGATGATTAAAACAGGAAGATCAACAGAAGTAACTTATTTTTCTGACCCTTGTCATATACAACAAAATTGCCATCTCTCTCAGCACAACAAAGTGCACTCGATACAGGCTGTTTAGAAAGTAAACTGCTTCTGATCTATGGTAAGTTTTTTTTTTTTTTTTTTAATAAATTCATTTTTATTGTTAGACTTATTGGGGTGACATCTGTTAGCAAGGATTACATAGGTTTCAGGCATACAATTCTACAGTGCATTGTCAACTTGATGTATAATAAGTTCACCACCTAATGTGACTTCTCTTTCCATCACCTTATATTTAGCTTCCCCCCTTCCTCTCCCACCCCCTCCCCTTTCTCCCCTCCCTAA
>PVJL010002526.1:180358-193766 GCA_004026885.1 Lyroderma lyra | reverse complement strand
TTTTTTTTTTTTTTTTTTTTTTTTTTTTTTTTTTTTTTTTTTTTTTTTTTTTTTTTTTTTTTTTTTTTTTTTTTTTTTTTTTTTTTTTTTTTTTTTTTTTTTTTTTTTTTTTTTTTTTTTTTTTTTTTTTTTTTTTTTTTTTAGTTTGTAATCTTTCGATTTAAATGTTTGATGGACTATATTGAGGTTTATTCGTTTGCTTTTTTTTTCTTTCATGGAATCAGTAAGACCTAACATGAAAGCCATCATATCAAATAAATGTTTTATTTTTACCTAACCACATTGAAAGAACAAATGTAAGTTAAGTTAGGTAGCATTAGACTAAATTAAAAGTACACTGGATTACTGACTGTCTTGGAAATTTTTCTAAACTGTGTGATTGAGTCAAACATTAGCTCTCTTTTTTCAAAGTAAACAATCTACCTATAAATTAAAATGAGCAATATATGTGATCATAAAGTATAAATAGAATTTTGATGGAATATATGGTGGCACACATAAATACCCATGTGCAAACATGTAGGGTAGTATTCAGTGGCCTTTCATTTAGCAGTTGGAAATTGAGACTGGCGAGGGTGATAAATATTGGAATTAGAGTTGTGATAGCAGAGCATATAGAACATTTAGTCTTCTATTTAAGATCTGAAATGCAATCATACTGAGCCACATTGCACCCTCCAAGATGATATTCATTGCCTGTTCTTGCCTGTTGTGCCACCAAAGAGAAAACAGCAGCAGCCTAGGGGACCACCTTCAGGAGAAAGGCAACACAATGTAGCAATTTCATGCTGGCAAGGGACAGTCCAGCTGCTGGCTGGACCCTGGGGAGCACAGGCCTGGTGTGATACCTCATGTTCGTGGAAGCACCGAAAAGAGCTAAGTTTCTGCATAAAAATAATTTGTAGCGAAGTGCCTTCTAAGAGCAGCATTATTCTCATGAGTATTTGGCTTCTGATTTCAGCCTCTTTCATTCATTTCAAAGAACTTCAAAAAAATGTGTCTGAGTTTGTACTTACCATAGTACCCCCAGGCAGAGAAGCCACAAACACCAAATCTACATGGAGGCATTCAATGATAGTAGCCATTATATACTATGGGCAGTTGTAGAAGCAGCCTCTAGACTTCGTGCCAAGCTAAGATTTTCCTTTTCATACTAGAGTTAGTTTTACTAACTAAATTCTCATGGAGAGAGGTGAAATCTGCATACTTGTCTGGATTCCACAATCTAGTCTACTAGGAATCAGCCGTTCACCTCTCTGGGCATCAGTCTCTCCAGTATTTCTTAAAACTCACTGCACATGGTCCTATCTAATTATTGTTCTGTCTGCTTTCCACAGCTTCAGGCTGGGGCTGACAATACCTATTGTCTAAGATTGTTTTATGATCTTAAATAATAATCATTAAACTCCTAGACCAGGCTGGGCTGACTTTTTCAGGGCGAGGGCTACTTCTTTAAGTATCATGGTCCACTAGCTATTTATTTTATTATTCAGGCATTCACCCCAAAATTGCTTGGCAGTCCACTGGTGGACTGCGATCAACATCTTGCCCACCCTTGCCCTAGACAATTCCTAATAGTATGAGTTCAATAAGTGTAGCATTAAATAATTAAAAATTAAATAGTTACATAAATACAGAAGACTCTCAGTTAACCAGCAACCATAGGGATTGGTAGATGATGGATAAATGTAAGCTGACTCTCTGTTAACGGGAATTCAAGCAATCAGCACTCTCAAGCAACCGCCAAAAAGAGTGCCAGTTAATGGAGAGCCTGCTTTATAATTATTTTAGCTCAACTCATACCTATAAATATAAGAGGCATTTTTTTCTGTATCTGTCTGGCAGACTGCAACACCTGTGTGAAAAATCTATGGAAATGAAAATAAAAACACCAAATATAGTTAACTTCTAGTAGCATATTGCTAGATTTTCATAACTCAACTGACACTAATGTTTTGAGCATTTATATAAAGTACCATGAAGAAACTCATACGAATTAGCAAACTCTGCTTGTAACAAAATGCCACCCAGAATTTATATGTATATTTGGCATCCACTTTGTTAAAACAACATTTCTTGGACTATACTGACTGCAGTGTCTCCAGACTCATTTTTGTCTCAGAGAGCACAGCTCTGATCTCCAAAAGAAATGGGTAGTTCAGCCTGCAACCCAATCCCACTATCTTACTGTCTTCAAACACAAAATCATATTTGAAATTTCATACTCACTTATTTAGTATTAAATATTAAATGCATTAAAATCTTGTTATTTATAAAAATATATTATGGTCTGGATCTTCACATCTGAAGCCTAACCTACACCACCAGGGAACTCCCTGGATCGTCACATCTGAAATGCAAACTTCAGGAGAACCAATATCTATCCTGTCTTGTTCATTGCTGCATCTTTGGCACTCAATAAATTGTTGGTACTGAGGCCATAGACATGTGCAGGTATTAAATAAACAGGCTATAAATGAATAATCAATCAATAATTCATTTAACAAAAACAGTAGGCACTAAGTCCTGAGACACTAAACGTTGTAGCCTATTCTGGGAACTGCAAGTTATTTCCTGTCAGGGCTGTGTGCTGAGGCCTATGTGCCGTGATAACAGCATTCTGTTAGCACTTCTTCTGTCTGGCAATATTTGAGACTTTTAATGTGCCTTATCTTGTTGAACCCCTATGACAACCTAGTGAGGTCAATACTATTATTATCCTTGTTTATGCATGAGGAGGCTGAGGCTCAGAGAGATTAGGGGCAAATGTCAATCAGTAACAGAATTCTGACAGATTACCACACCATTTAAGCTCTTAGAAGGAGTTTGAACTCTATCCTGTGGCCAATTACAGAACATTAGAGATTGTCAAGCAAGAGCTGATTTGTGTTTTAGGATCATTATGGGCCAGTATAGAAAAGGACAAAAGGGACATGCGGGAGCTCAGTAAGGAGGCTGTTAAAATGCTCCTAACAAGAGATCATGGCAGGGGCTCCAAGAAAGGCAAGAACGGTCAGATTTAAAGGACTCCTCAGCAGGCAGATAGAATTTAGCAACCAACTGGTTGAGGGTATAAGGAGGGAGGTGCTAATCATGACTCAGGGGATGGATGTGTGATTTAGATGTCTATTATCTTGCATTCTTCATATATACCCAACCCCCAGTATTTGTCATCCGATTCCGAAAGCCACATTACTGATGCCTGTAGATCCTGTGGGCTGGGAAGGCCTGAGAGTCAGCCCATGAAGTGTCACAGCTATTGATACTTACAAAAATGCTATGTCATGGATATGAAACATTAACATGGAAATCTGAGGGTGGGCTGATAAATTGTACCTCCACTGTAATGTTTTTGTTACATTAGACGTAACTGGATATAATCAGTTCTTTGTAGTCACATGGTATTTCCCTCCATCATTCTTGACCTTGCACATGCAGATGCTTACATTTTTCACCCAGGGCACATAAAAATGGAAGAGTATTCAGATGTTCAGTTCAAAACAGCAGCTGTTATCAAATTAAATTCTTAACAACAGAAAACGTTCCTCCAATATTTTTGAAATTTTTGATAAAAAAGGTGAAGACTTCTTAAAGATCATTACAGCTGATGAAGTGTGGTCCATCATTATGACCCTGAGAACACAAGGCAGTTTAATGGAATACCACCATCAGGGATCACCTCAGCTGAAAAAAGTACAAAACTCAGGCTTCGTCTGAGAAGGTCATGTTGACTGTTTATGGGTCTGAACACTCTTCCATTTCCATGTGCCTTGGCTAAAAAATGTAAGCATCTGTGTGTACAAGGTCAATATGATGGAGGGGAGATACCATGTGACTTCATAGAACTGGTTATATCTAGAAATGTCTGCTGTAAGAAAAAAATATTACAGTGGAGGTGAAATTTATCAGCCCACCCTTGTAGACTTAATCATGTTTACATTGATGTTGCAGAAGTAGCATTTAAAGTCTTATTTCTCTCCTGTGAAATCTAGGCAGTGGTTAGGTATGTGCGTGTTGTTTTATTTTATTTTTAAAGAGTTTTTTGTTGGTATATATTTTTAAGGCTATATTAGATAGATATTCAACTGGTTCATTTTTCCTTAGTAACTTACTCATCCTACATAGCTCATATTACAGAGTCAAGCCTCTGAGAAGGAATTGAGCCCTTTCATGGGTCTGTATTCATGGTGTGCTCAACAATGTATTTCTGGTAGCTCTGTGAGAGGAGTCAGAACTCAGCTCCTCACAGCTGTGACCTCCCTTACGCTAAGGCAACACTGCCCTGTGACCCCCAGAGACTTTCCTAAAAGATACTTCTGAGGTTCTGCTCAGCCCTGGAGATGTCCCTGGTTCTTAAACATGAATCAAGGCAGGTTCCTAACAGCAAACCAGTCTATCCTTCAACGGACTGCTTGCAATACAAATTCTGAGCAAGTAGACCCTGAAATTGAACTCTTAGCTCTTTAGGTTGTTTATATTGTCTCCAGCCGGTTAGATGGTTCAAGGGAAATGTTAACCAACAAATAATGGTTTCCAAAGGAAACCTCCCAGTTCAATGAAAGAGTGTGTCTTCCTTATTATGGGAGATGCCGTGTCATAAGTGGGTGTTTTATGCTCAGTTGAATGAAAAAAAAAAATAGGTCAGTCTTAAAAACTGTTAATGATAGAACACATGGCATAAATTACACTGTAAACTCCAAACAACTTTGAAATTATAAACATCGCTTAGTCAAGACTTTTCTTTTAATGATGCCCTGATGTCGCTCGCATAGCCCAATGATTTTGGTCAGTGTTATTTTACTTGAAAGGAGGAATTTCTTTTCCAAAAAAAGTCTCTCTAAGAAAAGCTATCTTCCTGACTGACTCTATGAAACATCTTGCTCCAATGGCCTGTGTCATGTCTTGCCTGAGTCCAGGGCCAGGCAATAAGAGATAGAGGAGGTTAGAGAAAAGAAAGAGTCATGTAATGAGGAGAAATTGCAGGCTTCGTCCTGACACAGACAGGAGGCTGACTGAAGTTGGTAGGAACAATGACTAAATAGAGACTGTCAGGACTCTGAGCCAACATCCTTGAGACCTGGTACAGGGTAGGCATTTAATTCAGAAGGACTTCCTTTGTTTCCTTATCAAAGCAGCTCTCTAGAGTTGGGGAAACAGAGAAGTATTTTCTAAAAAAGAAGAATATTTACATAATTTACAATTGTCTTTTATTATAGGCCAGACAATTGGCCAAAAACTTTATGTACATATCTTTTTTAAATATTAAACCCTTGAGATAGGTACTATTATTATCTTTTCATTACAGATGGTAACCTCAGAGAGATTAGGCTTTGCTCAAGGTCTTAGGGCAGGTACATGGAAGCCAGGATTTCAGTCCAGGTCAGTCTGACTCAAAACCTAGTAAAATAAACTATTAAAAGCTATGTTATATTTCTTCCATAAGGATAATTAAGAAAATGTGTGTAAGTGTTTTGGAAGCAGTAAACGCTTAGAAGTGCTAGTGAAGGCTCTGGAGTCAGAAGAGCAGACCCATCCCACTTCTGAATAGTTCTGAGTGTCTCTCGATAAGATACTTGTTTACTAGCCTTGCTCAGAACACTGAGGAACCAAGTTGGAGACCAAAGATCAGCTCATATTTGGTCATCATGGTATAAGAGCCTTTCCTTTCAATACTGATCAAGTAAGTGTAGCACGTTCCTTGAGCCTGAGTTGGCTAGAGCCCCGTTTTTTCCCAATGTTTTCTCACATGCAGACCCCAGATTACACTTTCATTCCAGGCTTGTCAACCTGAAAAGATACAATTGGTTAGCTGAGAAAAGTGAGAGGATATAAATGGTTTGATCTATCACATAATCTCTCTTGGAACAGGGATGTATGCCTGCCCTATAGTTTATGAAAAGGTAGCACTGTATCTATAAACAAAGACTCTCAGTGACATGAAAAAGAAAATTTAATTGAATAGGAATATTATTTTTCTAACTCAGGACATTTTCTTTAGGCCAAAATGGATTAGGCAATTGATCTAGCCGGCATATCTCTCCAGTCTCACAGATCCCTGACACGTGGGGATGCTTTAGCCCAAATGTTCCCCGAGTCTCTGAATTCATTCGTATGGCCAATCTCCTTATGTCATACTCATTCAGTGAATGTTCGCTACGTCTGCACTTGGTTACAGGTCCTGTGCTGTTTAGGTGATAAACAGTCCTGGCATCAGAAGAGGTCACAATGTAGTGAGGAGTTGTAGCATAAACAAAAAATCATCATAGACAGAATAGTGTGTTATGAGAATGTTGTGGGTAAAGTGCTAAGATGATGCAGGAAATGGAGACCATAACCACCACTAATTCAGGGAAAATAGGGTAGGATCAGTGTAGTTCCTCTGTGCCCATCCAACAGAAGATCTCAGAGAAGCAGGAGGCAGACAATTGTGGTTCCTAATCTTTGATTCAGTTCTCATTCTCAACAGCACATGGGGGTATGTGGAAAGGCTAGAAAAATAAGCATTAAGTCAAATGCAATATTTTTACCCCTTTGGATTTTAGTGAATAATAAATTGGCATTCATAGAGCCTATTTCAGGTGTTACACAGGAATGGAAATGATCTGCATTCCACCTTACAGGTGGTATCAAATCCAACCCAAGCAAATTCAAAAGCTTTAGTTCCACATGGCACTGCATATTTACATAATGACCGAGAGGCTGTTTATTTTCTAAAGTGTGATTTGGGAGAAGCACTGATGTGTTGTGAGTAGAGCTCGTGCTTCTGAGGCAGTTCCATCCCTTAATAGCTATGTGAGAAGCTGGGGTAAGTGCTTGTCTTTTCTGAGCCCCAGCAACCCAATATGTAACAGGGATAATAAAAGCCACTTAAGAGGTTTAAATGTTACATAGATGGGAAAAGCATTTCAAACTTTAAAATGTTATACAAACAATAATTAATATTTAAAATCCCCTTTAGTTAATTATCACTATTTATGTTCCCAAGAGTCTTTTGTACACAAAATTCCACTAAGGAGATGGATGAAGGAGAGGTTGGTCTTTAGAACGTGTTTTGGAAAATTACTTTACAACACAGATACTCTGAAATGTGAGCTTTTCTGCTGTCCATATCACATTCTTAGCGGTTTCCAAAATAGCAGTTCCTAATGATGTTCCAGTAGTCAGCCCATGCTATTTAGAACAGTGCTTGTTGAAAAAGGATGCTTATGATCATCACCAAAATAATTTATAATAATTTGGACTTGTGACTTTTCCCCTTTTTCTATTTAAAACTTGAAAATTTGAAAAAGTTTTTGTGTGGAAGAATTTTGTTTTCTTTTGAATATGAGAATTGTAGCCCAAATTTCAATCCAAACCAAATTTTAAATGTGGAATTATAACCCCTACCTCTAAACGGAAACCATGGATCCCCTTAGCCAGAGCGTCAATTGGCAGTTGTACCTTAGTCTCTTAGGACACACACAATGGGATAACAACCAAGAAAAAGAACAGGGACGGATCATGGGGGAAATGCTAAAACCATCTGTCCAGAGTTGGGTTTTCCATGCTGCTGGTACAACAGCGTTCTTGTTATCTTCACGAGAGTCCAGCCTCCCTCCCGTCACTACATTGAAAGGAAGAAGTAGTATATCTATCTCTCTCACCATATTGATTTCAGAGAGTGAGGTCCAATTGAGAAAAATATCAGAACGGCAGTCAGGAGACAGGGTTCTAGTCTGAGTCCTTTATTAATGCTCTAAACACTTTGCAGCAGGCTCTTTGCTTTTTCTGAGACTCAGGGGTATCATCTATAAATGTGAGTTTTACAGTTATATCCAGTTCAGAAGTCTTAGTGAGGAAAACACACGTGGACATGTATACAGTATTACTTGAGGCTTTCTGCACTAGAAGGAGAGACCCAGGCCTCACCCATCTAGATACTCGACTCCAGGAACTGGTGAAGAGCGAACACAGTTGCCCTAGAGCTCTAGCCCATATTATAACACATCCATCATTCCCCCTCCCTGTGCCATGTCCAGAGTATGAGAGAATTATCTTGCAACATGAGCACTAACATAATTCTGTGGTCCGCTTCTACTACCCCGCCTTCAGATGGGCCAGATAAAGCCAGGAAGACAAACCCACCACTACCTCAGTCTTGTCCATCCTACTCCAGGTGCTATGGTGCTGGGGACATTGGCATGGCCCTGCACCTACAAACCGAATGCCCTTTGCCACGGCCGACCTGTGGTCTTGATCAGGGACCAACTCCTGTAACTCTGATCCCCAGTCTCAATAGTTATTTTTATTTTCTAACAACAGTTCCGCTTGTTCATTTTGAATGTCTCATTCTCCAAAATAGGGCAATTAGTTTAAACACTGGACAAATATGTGCATTCAAAAGTTTATTATAATGAGCTTTTAGTAAAAAACAGAGAGTTTTAAATAAAAACAGATAAATGGAAAAAGAGAGGCAAATGGAAAATTATCTGATAATTAAAGAACTGTCTAACTAAAGCAAAATTTAAGATTTGAATTTAAATTTGAAAGATAAAAGATAATTAAAGCAGAGATTACCAAGTCCATCTTCTATATGAATATGGAAGATGTAAGCCTTTGGTTGCAATTATACTACATCATCATCATTTTGATTTATTGTCCTAGTAAGTGACCATTGATAGGCTCTTTTGAGGGGTGTGGGTCACCACATGGAGGTCTCAGCTAAAGATATACTTTTGCAACAACGACTGCTCAATGAGATGGCTTAGATTTCATACTCCACCAGCCTATGGTCATGTCTTCTTTCTTCTTACTTTCTTCCAGAATGCTTTATGGGTAACATGTGTGTGTAATCTTCAAAAGAGCCTAACACAACCAGTACAAGCGTCGATAGGTACAAAGAGAAACTGCTGTAGTATTTACTTGTGGATGATTTTCTACATATTTTCCATTTCTAAATCCTCCCAATAGACCAATTTTCTTTGGTAACAGTGAATAGATTTCTCTTTAAGTTTGTAAAAGGAGTTACATAAAATTCTCCAGACACATGTTTAAAATATGTGGTCAAACTGGCATCTGCACTTGGAAGTGGCCAATGGTGGGGAATTTTTAAGTTTGTCTGATGATACCTCAAAGAGATTTTTTAAAATGGAACATTAGGCGCTCAATTATGAATTGTTCCCACATTTTAGATCTGCCTAGTGGACCTTTCAACTTAATGCTGTTTTTGTTGCTAATGAAAAAATCCATTATTCATTTATGAAGACTGGTTCTTCTTAGTGTTTTGACTTTAGAGAAGGATTTAATTTACAGAGTTAACTTGTGGAAAAAACTGTGTCATGTGAATTGATTTAGAGACAAATGGGTTTTTATCATGTGCATTATGCGATCAATTTAGATTTCTCTGGAGCTGCCATATTCAGTGGTCTCAAAAGGCCTACTGTTAATGTAAATTTTAAGCTATGGAAAACTCGCTTTTCCAAACACTAAGAAAGAAGTTCCCTTCATAGCCTGGAGTCCCCTGCTTTGTTCATCCAAGATGTCAAGCAATGCTGCAGTTACCTGGTGCACGTAAAGGTTAAAACAGCTCACACACAGCTGAAGATTAAGCAGTACTGAGGCACAGTAATTGACAGGAAAGTGAATGGCCCAGGCAGGAAGGAGAAAATTAACTCCCGTATCTCTAAAGATATTAAAAAATGGTATTGTGGGAAGTTAAGTCGTCTATGGCACATATTACACAAAGCCAGAATTAATTTGCTTAGAAGTCCACAGGCAGGTACTAAGGTGTAGTGATGAAGAGTCTGAGCCTTGCTACCAGATAAATAGGGGTTTAAATCCCTGTTCTTCAGATTATTAGCTGAATTATTCTGGATTTTTACTTATTTTCCTTGTGGCTATTTTCTTACGTAAAATGGGAAAATAATTCTGGTCTTAGAGAGTTATTGTGATAATTCAATCAAAACAATTTTTATAAAGCTTTTAGCACAGCACCTGACAGTTATTTAATGCTATGTAAATAGGAAGAAGTCCAGACAGTTTCCGTTTTAGCATAGCTAGGAATAGGCTGACCAGACACACCAATGGCAGCATCTTGTTTCAAACAGTACACATGGTCAGCCTAGTCTTACTGGATTAAATTCAAGGGGTCAGTGGGCCAACCAGTGGGTACTATTTGAAATGGGACAGTACCATCATTTTCTGTTCTGTTTAAAATGTTATGTCTGGTCAACCTAGCTACCAACTACAGAACAATTTGCCCTTTATTCTTTTTTTAAACAGTGTTATTGAGACATTATTTACATACCATAAAATTCAATCACTGTTTAAGTGTATAATTCAGTGATTTTTTTTTTTTTTTGGTAAATTTGTGGACTTGTGCAACATCACTGAAATCCAGATCCAGTTTTAGAACATTTATATCACCACAAAAAAATTCCTTATGTCTGTTTGAAGTTGATCTCTGCCTAGGCAATGACTGATCTGCTTACTATCCCTATATATTTGCCTTCAGTGAACATTTTATATAAATGCAGTCATACAATATGTCATCATTTGCATCTGGGTTCTTTCACTTAACGTAATTTTGAGATTCATTCGTGTTGTAGCATGTGTCACTATCTTATTCCTTTTTATTGCTGAATAGAATTCTATTGTATGGATATATCACATTTTATACATCATTCACCAGTCATTGGATTGTTTTCAGTCAATTTGGATTGTTTCCAGTGTTTAGCAATTAGGAATAATGCTTCTACATACATTCACATACATGTTCTTGTGTGAACGTATTATTTTCATTTCTATTGGATAGATTCTTAGGAATAGAATTTCTGGGTTGTAAAAGTATATATTTAATATTTTAATAAACTTACAAACTGTTTTCCAAGTTTCTGTACCATTATACATTCCCACCAGCCATGTTCTAGTTTCTCTACATCCTTACCAATGTTTGGAATTGTCTGTCTCTTTTATTATAGTCATTTTAGTAAGGATGTAGTAGTATCCCATTGTGGTTTTAATTTGCATTTCTCTATTGGTAATGATACAGAACATTTTTTCATATATTTTTTAGTTTGCTGGTAAAATATCCTTTTAAGTCTTCTGCCCATTTCTTATTTGAGTTGTTTGTCTGTGTTATTGACTTGTGAGAGTTCTTTTTTTATTGTTAAATATATTAAGGTGACATTGGTTAGTAAAAATTACATAGATTCCAGGTGTACAATTCTACAATACATGGTCTTAGGTGTTGTATTATTTGTTCACCACCCAGAGTCAGTTCTCTTTGCATCACCAGATATTTGAGTACTAATCCTTTCTTCCCAACTCCCCTCCCCCTTACCATTAGGTAACCACTAAACTATTGACTGTGTCCCTGAGATTTGGTTGCTTTGTTGCTTTCAATTTTATGTTCCACAAATGGCCTGATTTCACCTTTTATGGCTGAGTAGTATTCCACTGTGTAAATGTACCACTTCATTCAGTCACGTATCAGAAGACACTTTGGCTGTTTCCATGAGTTGGCCACCATGAATAGTGCAGCAATGAACATTGGGGTGTTATATTTCTATGGACTGAGGTTTTCAAGTTTTTTGGGTTAGACCCAGAAGCGGGGATTGTTGGGTCATACGGTAACTCTATTCTTTGTTTTTTTGAGGAAACTCCATATTGTCCTCTATAGTGGTTGTACCAGTTTGCATTCCCACCAGCAGTGTATGAGGGTTCCTTTTCCTCCACGTCTTCTCCAACACTTGTTGTTCCTTGTCTTGTTCATAATGGCCATTCTAACAGGTGTGAGGTAGTATCTTAGTGTGGTTTTGATTTGCATTTCCCTAATAGTTAGTGAAGTTGAACATTTTTTCCTATACCTGTTGGCCATTTGTATGTCTTCATTGGAGAAGTGTCTGCTCAGGTCCTCTGCCCATATTTTAATGGATTGTTTGGTTTTTTTGTTGTTGACTTGTACAAGTTCTTTGTTTATTTTATATATTAGCCTCTTGTCAGAGGCATTGTTGGCAAATACTTTCTCCTATTCAGTTTGTTGTTTCTTTGCTTTGTTGATAGTTTCTTTTGTTTTGTAGAAGCATTTTTGTTTAATATAGTCCCATTCATTTATTTTTGCTTTTACTTCCCTTGTATTTGAGATCAGGTTCATGAAAACCTCCCTAAACCCAACGTCTATAAATTTAGTACTGACGTTTTCTTCTATACAGTTTATTGTTGAGGGTCTTGTTTGCAGATCTTTAATCCATTTGGGGTTAATTTTGGTATATGGTGACAGTTTGCAGTTCAGATTCATTCTTTTGCATGTGGTTTTCCAACTTCCCCAGCACCATTTACTGAAGAGGCTTTCTTTTCTCCATTGTATATTTTTTGCTCCTTTGTCAAATATTATCTGTCCATATATTTGTAAGTTTATTTCTGGGTTTTAAATTCTGTTCCATTGGTATGTATGTCTGAATTTTTGCCAACACCAAACTGTTTTGATTATTGATACTTTGTAGTATAGATTCAAATTGGGGAGTGTGATGCTTCCAGCCTTATTCTTTTTAGGTAGGATTGCTTTGGTGATTCAGAGATCGTTTGTGGTTCCATACGAATCTGATGATTCTTTTATCTATTTCTTCAAAGAATGTCTGTGGGACTTTTATGGGAATTGTGTTAAGACTCTATATTGTTTTGGGTAATACAGCCATTTTAACTGTGTTGAATCTTGCAATTCATAAATATGATATATCTTTCTATTTTTTTAGTGTCATCTTCAATTTCTTTTAGTGGTGTCTTAGAGTTTGCAGTGCATAAGTTCTTCATGCTCTTTGTTACATTTATTCATAGGTATTTGATTCTTTTTTGTTGCAAATGTAAAAGGTATTGCTTTTCTCCTTTCTTTTTCTGACATTTTGTTGTTGGTATATAGAAATGCAATTGATTTTTGTACATTGATTTTGTATCATGCAAACTTACTATATTTATTTATTGTTGCTAATAGTTTTCAGGTGGAGTCTTTAGGATTTTCTATGTAAAGGATCATGTCATCTGCAAAAAATGACAGACTAACTTTTTCTCTCCCAATTTCTCTCCCTTTTATTTCTTTTTCTTGCCAGATTGCTCTGGCTACGACTTCCAGTACTATGTTGAACAGCAATTCAGTATACAGGGAACATCCTTGTCTTGTTCCTGATTTTAGGAGAATAGTCTTCAGTTTTTCTCCACTCAGTATGATATTAGTTGAGGGTTTGTCATATATAGCCTTTATTTATGTTGAGGTACTGTCCTTCTATGCCCATTTTATTAAGTGTTTCTTTCTTTTTTTTTTTTTTTTTTTTTTTTTTTTTTTTTTTTTTTTTTTTTTTTTTTTTTTTTTTTTTTTTTTTTTTTTTTTTTTTTTTTTTTTTTTTTTTTTTTTTTTTTTTTTTTTTTTTTTTTTTTT
>PVJL010002526.1:0-180258 GCA_004026885.1 Lyroderma lyra | reverse complement strand
CATTGTTGTATTCTGTTTTCTAGTATTTTGTTTATGATTTTTGCATCTGTGTTCATCAGAGATATTGGTCTATAATTTTCTTTTTTTGTGTGTTAGTCTTACAGAATTTGGTATCAGGGTGATGTTGGCCTCATAGAATAAGTTGGGAAGTACTGCTTTTTCTTTAATTTTTTGGAAGAGTTTGAGGAGAATAGGCATAATTTCTCTTTGAATGCTTGGTAGAACTCATCGGTGAGACCATCAGGTCCTGGACTTTTACCTTTGGGTAGGTTTTGAATGATTGTTTCAATTTTCTTAGTGTTGATTGAGCTATTTAGATTATCTAGTTCTTGGTTTGGTCTAAGTAGATTTTATGTTTTTTAGAAACTTGTCCATTTCTAAGTTGTTAAATTTGGTGGCATATGGTCCATAATATTTTCATATAATCCTTTGTATTTCTGTGACATCAGTTGTAATTTCTCCCCTTTCATTTCTAATTTTGGTTATTTGTGTATTTTATCTTTGTCTGTTGGTGAGCCTAGCCAAGGATTTGTCAATTTTATTGACTTTTTCAGAGAACAGGCTCTTTGTTGCATTAATTTTTTCTATTGTTTTCCTGTTTTCTATTTCATTTAGTTATTCTCTAATTTTTATTATTTCCTTCCTTCTGCTGACTGGGGCTTTTTGTTCTTCCTTTTCTAGTTTTTTAAGATGGATATTAGGTTGCTTATTTGTGATTTTTTTCTTGTTTCTTGAGGTAGGCCTGTAGGGACATAAATTTCCCTCTTATTACTGCTTTTGCTGCATTCCAATAATTTTGGCATGTTTTATTTTCATTGTCATTAGTTTCTATGTATTTTTAATCTCTTCTTTTATTTCTTCTTTGATCTGCTCATTTTTTAAA
Source organism: Lyroderma lyra (assembly GCA_004026885.1). Taxonomy (NCBI): domain Eukaryota; kingdom Metazoa; phylum Chordata; class Mammalia; order Chiroptera; family Megadermatidae; genus Lyroderma; species Lyroderma lyra. The sequence continues at coordinate 179,375 of PVJL010002526.1, read as the reverse complement.
TAAGATGTTTAATCTCCATGTATATGTGATTTTTTTCTTTTTGCAGTTGATCCCCAATTTCAAAGCTTTAAGTGAATATACTTGGTATGATTTCAATCTTCTTGAATTTGCAGAGAATAGTTTTGCATCCCAACATATGGTCAATCCTTGAGAATGTTCCATGCACACTGGAAAAGAATGTATAGTCTTATGTGGTAGGGTGAAGTGCACTGTAAATGTCAGTTATGTCCAATTGTTATACTGTATCATTTAAAGCTGATATTTCTTTATTTATTTTCTGTTTGGATGATCTGACCATGGCTGTCAAGAGGGTGTTTAGGTCCCATACTATAATTGTGTTTTCCTGTTTCTCCTTTTAGATCTGGTAGTAGTTGGTTTATAAATTTTGGTGATTCCTGATTGGGGGCATATATATTACTGAGTGTCATGTCTTCTTATTGTATTGTTCCTTTTATCATTATGAAATGCCCATCTTTGTCTCTTGTTAATTATTTTATCCTGAATCTGTTTCATCAAATATAAATATGGCTACTCCTGCTTTTTTTTAGATGCCATTTGCTTGGAGTATTGTTTTCTACCCTTTCACTCTGAGTCTGTGTTTGTCATGGTGGCTGAGGTGTGTCTCTTGGAGACAGCATATAGATGGGTTTTATTTGTTAATCCAGTCTGCTACCCTGTGTCTTTTTATTGGTGAGTTTAGTCTATTTACATTTAAGGTGATGATTGATATGTGAAGATTTCCTACAGCCATTTACCTTTTGATTTTTGGTAGCTTGGTGTCTCAATTTCTTCTTAGCTTTTTTCTCACTGTCAGTTTTTTTTTTTTCTTTACTTTGATGGTATTCTATGATTTTTCCTTCTGATTCCTCTTTTTTTTGTTGTTGTTTTCTGGTTATGTGTCTTAGTTCTGAGTTTATTTTTAGTAGTTGCCATGAGGTTTATGAAAAAGAAAGTTTTTTGTTTTTTTTTTTTTTTGAAAAAGAAAGTTTTATATATGTATATAGTGGCTCCCTTTTTAAAGCATGCTTCTTATCTCCATTCTGTTTTGGAAATTTAAACCTTTACTTCCTCTCCTTTTATGTTTTTATTGTGCCAACTTTTCCCCACTTCTTTTGACTTCTTTTTTCAGGTCAAAGAGCCTCCTCCAGTATTTCCTGAAATGCTGGCTTTGTGCTAGAGAATTCCTTCTGTATGGCTGAAAGGTCTTTATTTCTCATTCTTTGCTGAATAAATTATACTTGGTTAGTAATTTCTTTCTTTCAATATTTTGAATATTTAATTCCATTCCCTCCTGGCTTATAAAGTTTCTACTGAGAAGTCTGATGACAGCCTGCTGGGCTTTCCTTTATAGGTCACGATTCTTTTTTCCCTGGCTTCCTTGAGAATGCTTTGTCTTCGAACTTTAACGTTTTTAGTGCAATGTGCCTTGGAGAAGGTCTTCTAGAATTCAGATAGTTAGGGGTCCTGTTTTCTTCTTGAATTAGAGGTTTCAACTCTTTCCAAAGGTTTGAAAAGTTCTCATCAATTGTCAATTTGATTAAGTTCTCTGCCCCTTCTGATATTCTTATTATTCTTCTCTTGTTCTTTCTAATGGTGTCAGCTATTTCTTATATAGTTCTTTCATTTCTTTTGACTCTCAAATCTCTTTCTTCTTTCTTCTGTGACAATTCCATATTCCTATCTTCTGTATCACTAATTATTTTCTCCATTTGGTTGGCCATGCTTTCTATGCTAGCTAATTCTTTTTTCATTTCTTTTATTGCATTGTTTATCTCCAAAAAAAAAAAATTCTTTTTAATGGTTTCAGTTTCTTTTTTAAAGTATTTCTTTTGTTCGCAGATTTCTTTTCTGAGATTATTTAGCTCTCTCTGTGTGCTCTGCCAATTTTCTTTAGTTTCTCTGAGTGTTTTTGGAATTGCAGTCTTGAATTCTGTGTAATTTAGGTCATATAATTCCATATCTTCCAGTACCTTTGCTGAAGAGTTTGTTGGGGATAGGGTTGTTTTGTTTTGTTTGTTTGTGCAGCTTTTTTCCCTAGGGTAGTCATTGATCTCTTCCTGGGCATAAGGGATTTTCCTGTGGCAAATATGAAGAGGTCTTTCTTTTGCTTCCTAGTTGATGTTGCTGCTGTGTACAATATTTTCTCTTGTTTATTCAGTCTTATCACACTGGGAGATTCCCTGAGTGGTGAGCTTCTCTAGTTTGATCTAGTTGCCTTGGTCTCAGTGCACCTCTTCTTTGGGAGGGTGCAGTAGGCAATGGCATTCTGTGCCTCTGAAATCCCAGTGCAGGCTGGAGCTTTTGCACCCATGTTTTGCAGTTTCCCTGAACACCCCCTGCCAGTTTCAGTTGGAAGGGTGGAACAGGGTTTGTTGGGAAAAGAGCAGGTGCAGACTTGTTTAGGGCACTGGGTCATGGCAATTTATTTTTTTGTGGCTGATTGCAGATTCTAGGTGGAGTTGAGGGTCGGGGAGCCTTAGGAGTGAGTTGGGGAAGCTGCCAGGTTCCACTTCCATAAGTTCACCTGGCTGTGAAGGCAGTGCTGATTCCAACTGCTGTGTAACCCAAGATCGGATGCTATCTGGGGCACTGAGTTCAGCTGCAACCACAGCCCATCTCCCCATCAAGAGCAGATAAGGCCACTGTGAGTGCACACCTTTGGCTCTGTCTTTCTCTCTTCTCCTGAGTCAGCATCTCACCCAAGACTGTGACCTTTCCTGGTCAGTGTTTCTACAGTTCCTGGCTCTCAGTCTCCAGCTCGCCTTCCCTGTGGCTGGGTCTGCTGGCTTGTGTGTTGCAGTTTCCCTAAGCCCCCAAGCCAGTTTCAGCTGGAAGACTGGGGATGGGATTTGTCAGGAAAAGAGCAAGGGTAACCTTGTTTACAGCACTGTGTAATGGCGGTTTCCCTTTTTGTGGCTGACTGGAGCCTTTAGGTGGAGTTGGGAAGAGTGAGCTTTGGAAGAAAGTCAGAGGAAGCTGGCAGGCTTCACATCCATAGGTTTTGCTTGGCTGTGAGGGCAGTGCTGATTGCAACTGCTGCATGACCTGAGAGATCAGATGTTGTCCTAGACACTGGGTTGAGCCACAACCCAAGTCCATATCCTCATCAAGAGCAGAAAGGGCCACTGTGGGTGCATGCCATTGGCTCTATTTACCTCCCTTCTCTGGAGCTTGCACTTCACCCAGGATTGTGGGTGAAGCCTTTCCACAGCTCCTGGATCTCAGTCTCTAGCTTGCCCAGGGACACCCTGTGGCTGGGACAGTGCTACATTGTCGCTCAGGCCCTGGCTCTGAGCTCTTTCAGGCCTGTGTGTGTGCTCCAGCTGTGACCTTAGCCTGCCCAGGGCCCCGTGAGTCACTGTGTAAGGCACCTCTGCTCAGGCCCTAACTCATCTAAGGCCATAAGTTCAGGTTCTAGGTCGCACAGGGTTGCTCCTGCTTCAGTTACCCATGCCTCCACCCTTGTCAATTCTCTGCTTCCAAGCTGCCTGGTGTCGCGCTGCATTTTAACCTGTGTTTCCAGGCTCCCAACTCATTCCCTCTTCTGCCAGGCTCCAGGACATGAACCGTGGCCCCTTCTGCCCTTTTTCTTACTCTCCTGCTCACCTCCCTTTCTCTGACTTTCAGGAGTGGTTCTCCTAGCCGAGGCTCTGAACCACTTAGGGATTCTCTGGTTGGATTTTTTTTTTTATCTGTTGTATTTCCCAGAAAAGGTTTCAAGAGTCTCCTCTCATGCAGCCTTTTTATTTTCTTTATTTTTTATTGTTAGACTTATTGGGGTAACATTGATTAATAAGAATTACATATGTTTCAGGTGTGCATGTCTACAGTTTATCATCTATGTGTTACATTATGTGTTCGCCATCCATTGTCAGTTCTCTTTCCACCACCTTATGTTTGATTCCCCTCCCCCCTCTTCCAACCCCTCCTCACTTGCCCTCAGGTAGCCATTAATCTATTGACTGTATTCATGAGGTTTTGTTTCTTTGTTGCTTTCAGTTTTATATTCCACATATGAGTGAAGTCATATGGTTCTTAGTTTGACATGACTGGCTTATTTCACTTAGCATGATTCTCCAGGCCTATCCATTTTGTTGCAAAAAAGCTGTGGTTCATATACACAATGGAATATTACTCAGCTATAAGAGAAGATGAAATACTGTCATACCACCATCTTGATGACCCCCTCCAAGAGTTCTTTATACATGCTGAATACACATTTCTTATTAAATATGTGATTGACAAATATTTTCTCCCAGTCTGTGGCTTACCTTTTGCACTTAAAAAGGCACCATTAAGACAATGAAGTTTTAAATTTTGAAATGAAATTTAAAGTTTGTCTAATTTTATCTATTTTTAATGGCTTTAATGGATTATGCCTTTGGTGTCATATCTAAAAGTTCTTTGTCTAATCCAAGGCCACAAAGATTTTCTCCTTTTTGCCCAGAAGATTTTTAGTTCTAGCATGTGGCTATCTACACTATTAATTGTCCCTACACTATTGTTGAAAAGACTACCTTTCCCCCATTGAATTATCATGGCACCTTTGCTAGAAAACAAATTACCATACATGTAAGGGTATTTTTCTAAACTTTCAGTTCTGTTCCATTGATCTACATACCTATCATTACCATTGATTTAAAATAAGTTTTGCAATTAGGCAGCAAGGCAGTATAAGTCTTTCAGCTTCTTTTATTGTTTCAGTCAATCTAGATCTTGTGCATTTTCACATAAATTTTAAGATCAACTAGTCAAATTCTGTTAAAATGTCAAATGGAATTTAATAAGCATTATTTTGAATCTATATAGATCAATTTTAGAAAATTGTAATACTAACAATATGGAGTCTCAAAATTTATGAACATGGGATATCGCTCCATTTATTTATATGTTTTTTAACATTTTTCTCAGCAGTTTTGTAGTTTTTAGTGTACAAGTCCTTCATTTTTTTTGTTAAATTTGTAGTTCTACCTTTTTTTTTTATATTACTGTGAAAGAAATGGTCCCTTTAATTCTATTTTTAGATCATTTATTGATAGTATAGATATCCAGTTAATTTTTGTATATTGATAATATGCAATGTGAATGTGTTGATTTATTTATTATTTCCAATAGGTTTCTATTTATTGATTTATTTATTTTTGTAGTATGTGGGTAGTGCCCTGGCTGGGAATTGAACCCAGGCCACAGCGTTGACAGCCCCAGTGCCGAAGCCTTAAGCCACTACACCACCAGGGAACTCCAAATTTTTTTTGTTTTGTTTTGTTTTGTTTTGTTTTTTCCAATAGGTTTTTAAATGGATTTCTTGGTATTTTCTACATATAGGATTGTGTTTTCTATGAATGACAGTTGTTTATCTTCCTTTCCAATATAGCTGTTTAAATTTTGCCCCTTATTTCACTCACTAGAGTCTCTAGTACAATGTTGAGTTTAAGTGGTGAGAGCAGACATCTTTATCTTGTTCCTGATCTTACAGAGAAAGTATTCTGTCTTTCAACATTAATTATGATGTTAGCTGTATATATTTTGCAGTTGCCTTCTACCGGGTTGAAGGTAAGACTTTATAATCTTAGTTTGTGAAGTTTTTATCATGCAAAGTTGTTGGATTTTTTCAAATGCTTTTTCTGTATCTATTGACATTATCATGTGATTTTTGTCCTTTATGCTATCAATATAGTGGATTACATTAATGTTAAACCAATGTTATACTTCTGGCATGAATCCTATTTGGTCATAGTGTATAGTTTTTTTTATATGTTGCTGGATTTAAGTTTGATAAATTTTTGTATTTATGTTCATGTGGGACATTTGTCTGTAGTTTTTTTTTTTCCTTTGGATTTTTTTATGACTTTGGCATCAAAGTAATACTGGCTGCATAGAATGAGTTGGGGAGTGTTCTCATCTATTTTCTGAGAGTTTATAATTGGTATTATGTATTCTTTAAATATTTGATAGAATTCACCTCTATACTCTATACACAGAGGCTGGGACTTTTTGATGTGAGAATATTATGAATACCTAATTCAATTTATTGACTTGTTATGGGCCTATTCATATTTTCTATTTTTCTTGAGTTAGTTGGTAATTTGTGTTATTTTAGGAATTTGTCTACTTCATCTAAATTGTCTAATTTGTTGGCATAAAGTCATTCTTTTTTCATTTCCATATAGTCAGTAATAATGTCCCCTCTTTCATCCTTGATTTTGTTCATTTGTCTTTTCTGGTCAATCTAGCTAAAAGTTTATACATTTAGTTGATCTTTTCAAAGAATCAACTCTTCATTTTATTGTCTTTCTTGTTTTTGTTTTCTGTTTCATTTATTTATGCTCACATTCCTCAGAAACCAGCACAGTATTCCAAAGTTTCATCTTTACTATTGTAAACAGCAATTCTGATACATTCAGAAGATTTTTTTAAACTAGAAATCATTGCTGAAATTGAATCAAAGAGAATCCTGGAATATGGTTTGTTCTTTGAAGATATGAAAGTATCTTCAGGATTTCTCCAAGGGGCTTTTTAAATTCCTGAACCTCCAAATTACTCTCCTGCATTATGCAGAGCTTTGAAGTCTTTTAACCTCTATACTCAATCCAGTTGCTCAGACAACTTCACAAAACTTATTTTCCATGAATAGCCCATACATGTTTCCTAGTGCAATTCTGTTTTGGGGAAGTATTTTCCTTAGCAAAAGAGTATATGAAAAAAAAATTCCTGTCAAAGGTAAACATGATCTATAATCCACAAACAGATTTATATCTTCAACTCCATTTTCTACTACCTCATAAATCAGCTCAAAACAGAAAAAGAATAAATAAAAGTCTTCCTATCCATCAATATATAAACTTCTGGAAGAAGTCTGTGTTTATTCTATCTTTTTCTGCTGTTCTGAGGAACTGTTGAGAGAAGCTAATTAAGTCAATTTCCGTCAAGGGTTTTAAGGTTAAAAGAGGTAAAAAGGGACTGGTACTTTTTGAGGTGTAATAACTTAACAACTGGTACCAAAACTGTGGCAGATAAACAAGGTGACTACTGTCTGCAGGTTTTCAGTACAGTTTTTTTCCCAGAATGCCCTCCAAATTGTCAAGTTTTTCCAAGGAAAACACCAAAGAAAAGAAGCAAGCCAAGACAACTTAGGAAAGTTTCGAATTCATAGACCTATACTGTCCTCTGAAAACATGGCTCCTTATAAACTGAAAAACTTTAGTCAAACCAGTTAAATGTTTGATGACTACTTTGGCTAATTTTTCCTGCCTTCTTTATCTTCAAGAAGAATGATCTTGATATATTTACAATTTGATCAATGATGCAAAAATAACTGTCAGACTCTGCCTGCCCCAGTACTATCCCATGATGGTGATAAAAGATCTTCAAGCTGTGAACAAAGACTGGCAAGTTACAAAAAGCAAATTCTGGACCTGAAGAAGAGTTCTAGAATTAGTGTTGTATGAATCTGTATTTGCCTGGGAGCCTGCTGAGCTATTTCCCATAGTTCACGTGCTCTTGGGTCCCTACTTAGCATCCTTCTTTGTATTTCATGTCTTACCTATTTCACTCCTTCTAGCCTCCTTCCTGTAGGAGTTGGCTTAAGCTTCCTGCTTCAACCTGGCTTGTTATCGGAATTTAAAGTGTCCCAACTTTCTTTCCTACCAATATTTACTCCCGTCTCCCTAGCAGCTCACAATTTAGTGTGGAACTTTTCATTGAGACCACATAGAATGTGACTACATTCAAAGGGTTTTAAGAAGTTGTAAACAGATGAGAAAGTGCTGGTTTGGGGGGACATCATTAGGCATAGCAGTCTTTGTTTTTGATGTTTTGTTTTTCTTTTTTACCTCCTTCAGGTTTTAAAAGCAAATTAGAGAAACCCTTTAAGCAGCAATAGAAATCACAAGATTTTATAATAGTTGATAGGTAATCATCTTCTTCTCTGCCTAATTGGCCCACAGGATAGAAAGCCAATTCAGCATCCAGTGTTACACTGTGCAATATTAGGTTTCAGTAGTAGCTACATTTGTGTAACCAAGCTAGGCACTGGACCAGCAAACAAATCCCAGAATATAGTCAGGGAGGTAGGATTTTCTTGGAGTAGAGACTAGAAGGAATTAATGACAGCTCATGGTAAAGGGTTAATGCCAGGAAGACTGGAATATAGTGTAGGAACAGGGCATCACATGCCAGAATGCCCACCCTCCCTGCTGCTCTTCAATCCAGTGCTTTATATGTGGAAACATGTGATGGGGTCCTTCAGTAGCTTTCAGAATTAGAGAGGCATGGTTATAATCTGAACTGAAATGTCCATGACAGCAATCATAGAAGGCAAGCGCTTAAGAAAAATTTGTGGTGAATTTTCCAAAGAGGGACTTGTGTGTCTCTTAATGAATCTGTCTGCTTCTTTCTTGAGTGCTAACCAAGTGAGCATCTGCATGACAGAAGACCAAACAAGAAGCTCCTGGAAGCCAGCAGTGGAATGCTGTTAATGGAAAGTGTTTTTGCTCCTTTAAAAAATAAGTCTGGGTTAGCAAAGGGTTCCTTTTGGTGGTAGTAAGAGACTCAGTTATGTGGCCAACAGCTCTCTTTATTTAAAGATCCTGTAAGAACTTGGTGTGAGATTCCAAAAGCCATTCCCTTCTAGGTCCTGTTGCAGGATTGCAAGTGGTACCATGTCCTACGTGCCACAAAGGCTGTCCCTCTACTTTTTCCTCCATGAGCTACGGTGCATTTTGTCATTGTTTACATTCACATACAGTATGTGAGACAGGTATATTGCTTCTCAGAGTTCATCTCTTTAAACTACTTAAAGAATGTCTCATTTGAAATTAAACAAGTGAATAACAGATTCTACACATTTCACAAGGCAAGCATTAGGCCAATGCATGTTATAAATTTTGTCACATAGCAGACAGAGATGGACAGTTTTGAGTCACTGTAGAACAAAATGCCTTTACGAATTGAAAGGGACCTGATAGGTCATATAAGTCAAACTTTACACTGGCAACCCCATTCTATCTGGTCAGAATAACCCCAGCTTAAGTACATTGGGAAAATGTGCTTTGCAAGATTTGGGGTGTTTTGCTTTAAGGAAGAAAAATGTTAAGTTTCTTTCCTTATTTTCATTGGGAAGCAACCAAACTACAAGTTTCCATCCCAACTGGAAATACTGTCTCTCTCTCTCTCTCTCTCTCTCCACTGTGTGCCTTCTATACTAAGCATATTTAATACTTTTATGTGGTCTTGATTATAGGATTTTACATGTGCATTTGTGATCCTCCTAATTAATTCAAAATTCTGGCTACATTGGTGTCCCCTCCATTTGGTCAGCTGGTCTCTGGAAAGTTCTTAAATCTAAATCTTTATCCCTTAAACAGATTATAATTGTTCCAGATACTTCTGAAGGAGTAGGCCTTAGTATACCTGATGAAGAATTATCTGCTATCTAACTCTGACTTCAAATAAACCTTATAAGTAGTGTGGGCTTGAGTGGCCTAATGTGAAGATGCATTCAGATTCATTTACTACTTCTCAAACTTCTCCACTTTGAAACTCCTGACAACAGAGGAAAAAGAGTACCTACTTCCTGAGTTTGAGGCTGCCTGCTGCAAGCCTGAGTTTTCTTTTAAATGTCACTTGTTCCCCCTTAAAATACAGGTAGATTGCATTGTATTCTGCAGCATATCTCCTTGTATAGCAAAATAACTTTTGCACCAATCTGTAAGTAAAATTACAACTCAAGAAATCTGCACAATATTTATTCAATAGCTGTATGCATCCTTAGTGCTGAGAAATGTTCTTCAGTTAGAAATGCAAGAGTATCATTCTGTTTTTATACATTATGTAGCCATTTATTGTAATCCAGTTAACATTGGTAGAATTCCTACTGTATGCAAAGCATATGGCCATACTCTAGTCTTGGACTAAGGCATTTTATACCACCGCCTCCCTAAGGTGGATTGTTGGCCATGTTCATGACAAAACTACAATGCAGAGTAGGGTCTCAGTAACTATTTATCAATAACTTGTTCCTTGGTTCCCCATGGGATATAGTGGCATGTGCGATGATCAGTAGTCAGCTGAATGCTTAAGAGGAACATGTTGCCTTACAACTGCCAACTCATCTGTCCCCTCATGCATTCCCCATGACGTTCCAAGGTAGGAGCTGGGTGTGGAGGCCACAGGGGCATAGAATATCTAGGAGACAGAACTGACCTTCTCTCAGGGGTACTGTTCCTCCCTCACTTGCACACCTCACATCACCCTGTATGGCCCTGGAGGATGACTGGTTAGTCAATGACCGGTAAGATTCCTCAAGGGAGGAACAACCTAAGACAGGCACAGTCACACAGGGGCCATGAGGAGAGAGCTTGGGCTCTACAGAGGTGAGGCACAGTCCCTCACCCTCTCTGAGGTTAATCTCTTACCCCCTGGCTGCCTTGTGTCCCATGTTGTTCCAGTGATGATAGAGTGATATCAGTCATGCTTTTTGTGGAAATGACTTGGATACTGACTCAACCCCCTGGGGTGGTTTCGGTACACTGAGTCCTTGGGGCTATATGCTCTCATAGAGACAGTACATGTTGGAACACAATGAGGACTTTCGGGAAAAGCAGTCTCCTAGGCAACGTAACTCACAGACCATGGAAAAACCAGTTTCACTTCCTTGTACGTCCATCAATAAAAGCTATGCTTTGGCCCCACTCAGGGCTCAGTCCACAAGGCTAGAGTCCCTTGGCCCCGCTTGAAACATACTTTTGGCTACTGTCTTTCACCACCTTGCACCACCTTTCCCGTTTTCCCACCACCCATGTTGTGCTGGACGTGACAGGAACCCTCTACAGATATCCAGAGTTTTTTCTCTGTGCAACTGTCTCCTTTCTATTGCTTTGCATGTTCACTGCCTTGCTGTCCCTAGGCTCTGAGCTGCATCTCCCTAACTCAGGATGTCCTTCAGTTGCCTCCTGGGTTTCCTCTCCCTGTCCAAAACCCTGGAAACTCTCTCAAAGTGTGGATCTAGGTTAATTATAGGACTCACCTTGTTTTCTTCCTATCTTTCAGAGAACACTATCTTTCCTTGCCTGATGCCTAGTGTCTTAAACAATATTTTATACGTTCTGTTTTCTGGTTGTTTCAGACAGGAGAGTAAACCTAGTTTCTGAAAACTCATCTTGCCTTAAAGAAGTCTGGACTGTGTTTTGTAACATTTTTTTTTCATTTCTTAATGTATCAATATAGTACCATTTGCATAGAAAAAACTCCACATGTACAGAGGAAGTATATAAGGGGGAGGAGGCAGAAGGACTAGATTCTAGTCTCCCATGCTTGGAAGAACTGACTACGTGTCCTTGAGCAATCATCTAACCTCTCTGAATGTAGTCATCTACCATGTGCAGCCCAGTAATAGTAAGAATTACCATGTAATGAGCACGTGCCATATGACAGACACTGCCTGTGCTGAGAGCTTTATATAATTACCTCATTTAATAGTAACAATAAAGTTTGGCATAGATTATTTCATTTAATTCTCACAGCACTCTTATGAGACAAATTTATGAAGAGGAAGCCAAGTTCAGTATTTTGCCTCAGCTCACTCATCTGGGAAGTTCCATAGCACTGTTTAAACATATCCATGACCTATATGGTACTGCCATACACTTAGCAGGTTTATGAGAATTAAGATACATAATGGATGCAAACATGCCTTACATAATGCAAAGCTTAGTGAGAAACTATTTGGTAATGATAATTCACTATCAGTGAATTAATCTCATTTCTGACTATTTCTATCCAAACCTCTAAAGCAAAAACAGAACAAAAAACACAAAACATTCTATATTACCAATTTTAAGAACAAATCTTCAAGGGCCTTGAGTTATTTTATTATTCACCATGTTTATAACTCATCATGGGTTATGAAAAGAAAAATCAGAAGTTTCACAGATTTCTGAGAGGGAAGAATATTTCTCCTTATTGCCTTAAATCAAGATTGTATAGATACAGGGCCCAATTTGATGAGGCCTTTGATTTTCTGTACTGTGCTAGTTAGTGAAGGACACAAATGAAGAGTATGCTTTATCTTGTCATCTGTTTATCACACACAGCTGGAGCAACAAGTCCACTCTTCCTGCCAAGCCAAATTTCAGGCCAAGTTAGGGCCTCTGCTCCATGGGGGGAAAGAATATGACTTGACACAATCCAGGCGGTGTACAGTTGGACTTGCTTGCAGACCACTTCACATTTTGTTTCAAACAGTTTAGGAATTCAGAATCTCATCTGAGGTTACATATGGTAAGAAAGTGTGTGTGTGTGTGTGTGTGTGTGTGTGTGTGTGTGTGTGTATGCTTTCCCTCTTTTGTTGTTGAATAAACTATACAAATAGAAGGGAGTGAGTTGGCCCATCCATTTTTGTCTATGTAAAAATGCTAACTTTTTCATTTCTAACAAAGGGATCTCAGACTTTTTCTTTTTAAATGGCCCGTGGTTGTGGTCACTAGAGGGAGAAAACAATTATGGACTTTATAGAGAGTAAACAAAGAGGAAAGTCTTAGAGGACTGATTGCTTTTTAAGTTTTAAGAGCATGTTTTCAAGCTGACAGCACAAATCAGTGGAGTGTTTTCAATGTGTTCTTGTAGAAAGTTGCTGAATTCCACTCTTCTGAAAGGACTGCAGTGACAAACTAGAATGTTGTTTATTTTTCCACTTTTGAAATGAAAACGTGCTTGTTTGTTGCTTGGTTTTCCCTTTAACTTCAAATCCTGTTTGGCAGAAGAACCTGCACATAGAATGGATTCTTATCCATCACTTACCTTTGGTTCTGCAAACTGTCTCATGCTAAGTAGAATTTGTCTCAGGACAAAAAAGTTAGGCAAGTTGAATTACATTTTTCAACCAGAAAATGGCAACATGCAGAGTAAGTGGTCAATGCTGCCATTTGTGGCCAACCAACTAAAAATGTTTCTGTTGGAATAACCTAGTCATTATGCCTTCATTCATTCATTCCACTATTTTGATTTTTTTTTCTTTCTTGCTAAAATAGTACAGTTTTTTAAATAAGCAGCCACTAGAAATTCTGGTCCAATCACACAGTCATTTCCCAGTGAGAAATAGTTTTCAGATTTATGATTTTTATTTTGAAAATTTGGGTGGGCACAGAAGGCAGTTAAGGAAGTAGATGATAGAAGCACTGTGTCTTTTGGGTCATTTGTGAATCAGTAAAAGTGAGACATGTCTCATTTGTCTTTGTATCTCAGGGATCCAGTTCAGTAACTTGCATAGAGCAAGCACTCAATAAAGGCCTGTTGTGTGAATAAGTGATGAAGAGTTTCCTGTCTGGCTTTCAACAGAAGATGATAAAAGAATGTAGACCTTTTGGTATTCAATGATGATTCAGGTTGGATTTATAAGGTCTCTCCCAGACTTGTGATTTCATAATTCTTTGCAACATTGACTTTTCAACATTTCATTGGAAGTAGGTTGGAGCATTTTTAAGCCTTTTCATTGAAAATGCATTCTTGACCTTGATACTAAACTGCTTATGAACAAGACCCAGAAAGGTACAGAGGGGTCTTCTCCCATATTAGGCTTTCTATCAGTTCAACATTACAGAGTCCAACTGCCTGAAATCAAATAAGATGTATAGCTTGAGTGTGAGTGATAACTTCTAAAAACGTCTGAACTCCAGAACCTTTGTAAAGACAATGTGAAGTTATTATTCATCATTGGCAAGTCTAGTATTCTGCTTGTGGCTTTGTCTGTTGGGACTTCAGTCTTGTCATATTTCATGAACTTAGTAGGAATGCTTTAAAAAGACAGTGCTGTATAATATAGCACTGATTAAGCTACATGTTTTCCTTTCACATCTTTCACAGTTCTTTAAAACATCAAAGATGATGAGGGTACAGAATATTGTAAAAAAATCACATGAGTGATGTATTTGTAGATAAGAACAGAGAAATAAAACATGGGATCTCATAGCTTTGCAGATAGTTCCCAAATACATTTGTTCTGTGAGTTGACTATGTCTCTTTATGCTTACTAATGTTTTCTCGCTTTCTTGCTACTTTCTACTTCTTTTCATTTTTATATGATTAGGTCAGTGGACTATAAGCACCACCTGTTACAAATGCATTAGACCAGTACTTCCCAAACTTTAATGTGTATTCTTTGTTAAAATGAAGATTCTCATTTAACAGCCCATGGATGGTGGGCTGGAGTGAGATTCTGCATTTCTAACAAGCTCTCAGGTGATACCAGTGCTGAGGTCTGCACTTTGAGTCCCAGGCTTTAGACTAGAGCAACTCTACTTGTTACATGTTTGAATCACTTGGGGAAATGTTAAAAATCCTGATGCCCAGGCTCTGTATACCCCAGACCAATTAAACCAGAGTCGTGGAAGGTAAATCCAAAAATAGTGTGGTGTTGGATATTTAGCAATTGGCTATTCCACGAAAAAAACACCGTGATCTGTGTGGCATTTGCCAGTTTCCATAGTGTAAATACTCCCATTATTTTGGGCAGCAAACATGATGCCACTGAACATGGAGTTGGGGAGATTCACTAACATTCAGTCTGCAAGCCAATACAAGTGAGACTCAGTACATTACTGGACCTCAGATCTGCATTTTTTATAGCTCCCCTCTCCAGTGGGAGCTATCAATGTGATTCCAATGTGAGGCCAAAATGGAGAACTGCTGTTTTAAAGTTAAACTATCTCTATTATGTAAAGCAAGCTTATCCAACCTGCAGCCCACAGGCTGCCTGCAGCCCAGGATGACTTTGAATGCAAACCAACACAAATTTATAAGCTTGCTTAAAACATTATAAAAATTATGCATAGGCCTTTTTTCTCAGCTCATCAACTATCATTAGGGTTCGTGTAGTTTATGTGTGGCCCAAGACAATTCTTATTCTTCCAATGTGGCCCAGGGATGCCAAAAGGTTGGACATCTCTGATTAAAAATACAAATGTTTCTGATTTTTCACTTAGCCTTGGTGCCTTGGACTTTTGTATCTGCTTACTACTCTCCTACCTCATCAACCGACTTTCATTCTCAAAACCATCTTAAAATCTGCTCCAATGTCCCACCATCTCTAGCACACTATTTAGTTAAGTGCAATAGTCCCACATTAGCCAAAGGGGATAAGTTCCAAGATCCCCAAATAAACCGCAAAGAAACTGAATTTTGTTATACTATATTTTTCCTGCACTTACATACTTATGATAAAGTTTAATTTATAAATTAGACACAGTAAGAGATTAATAATAATAACTAATAATAAAACAGAAGAACCATAACAATACACTATAATAAATGTTATGTGACTGTGGTTTCTCTCACTCAAAATACCTTATTGTACTGTACTAACCTTTTTACTTTATAGTTTCTCTTTGGCATATCCAAATTGTCAGCATCACTACTTTTACTTTGAGGCCATCATTAAGTAAAGTACGTGTTACTTAGACACTAGCATTGTGATACCGCAACGGTCAATTTGTTAAGCGAAGTGGTTAGTGAGTGTCTCATGGGAAGGGATTGTACACAGTGAGGATATGCTGGACAAAAGGGTGATCCGTGTCCCAGGCAGGAAGGAACAAGATGATGTGAGACTTCATCATGCTACTCAGAACAGCACGGAATTTAAAACTTATGAATCATTATTTCTAGAAATTTTCATTTAATATTTTCAGACTGTGGTTGATTGTGGGTTACTAAAAGCACAAAAAGTGAAACTGTGGGTAAAAGGTGGGAGACTGTACTTATGGATTTCAATATAACCTTACACCTGGAGCCTACGTCTACTCAGTCCCACCCCACCAGTACGAGAGAGTTATTCCACTCAACTCTACCTGCTTTTGTGTAAGAAAATGGAATGGCAGCAGCCATGTTGTTTTGAAATCCAACTTGAAAAATTCTCCAGAGTCAGAATCAAACCCTCAGGAACAGTGGTATAAATCTTCCAAGTTTAACATTTGGCAACTCCCTTCATTTCACTCAACTATGTGTGGATCAGAGAATGAATATCCTAAAGGATTCACTTTCTGGCTCTGCTACCGATTGTTCAATGACCCCAGGCAAACAGCTTACCTTTTCAAGCCTCTGTTTTCTCATTTCCAAAATGCAGATAAATACTGTACTTAAATTCATAGGATTGTTTTAAGAATTAAATTAAGCATATAAAGATACAGCCACAGTATCTGGCATAGAGTGGGCATTCAATAAATGTTAAATATCACCATAATTGTTACTACTAGTATAATTTTACCAATGGTGATTACTTTGTGTTCTAAGAACTCAGGGAGCACAGATGTGCATCAGTAGAGACATTCACAAGGAAGATGATAGGCCACCAAGGTTCAAGGCTGGCTAACAGCTCCCCAATTCAGGGTCACCTTCAAGCCCTGGAAATACCCATACCTCTAAAGCACAGCACCACATATTTTTGTCTTTTGTCTAATCCTGGCTTATAATCTCAACTTCCCTTTCTTAACTTCCTCATTCCCCTTTTAAGAATTGAAATAAAATAGAATCCGACATGTTTGCTTTAACCTTCCCAATATAGAAGTCTTTATATGATTTTTTTTTCCATGAGAAGGTGAATGAGAATGAGGTAGAAAGAACTAAATTGCAGTTTCTTTGTTATAATCAGAAAGAAGTCTTGGTTTCAATGTCTGTCTGTGGTTCCCAGGGTTACTCAGGACACCATGAAGACTATTTAAAGGACAGATAGAACATTCGTACTCAGGAAGAGGATAACTAAGTGAAGAATTGATGTTTAGTAGGAAAGAAGTGTGGACAAATGGCAACCTCCCACGGAAGCGGCTCTTGTAACTGTTCACTCCCTTAAACAGGAAGCCACTTCCTTTGAATTGTAGGTTGTCACTTTTCTTTTGAAATATATCCTTGCTTCAAGATTTATGATTATTATGCACATGAAAAGGTTTGCTCCACAGAAAAATGCAGCATATTAGTTATAAGTGATACAATGCATTGGTCATGGCAGTTCAGTTTTGTGAAATATTTCATATTTCATTTTGCAAAGAAGCAAGTTTCAACCTTTGCCAAATGGCACCTGTTCTATCACAGAATTTAAAGTAAGTCTCTTAAGTAAAGGGATTTTCTCTTTCAAAGTCTGCTTAAATTGTACTTCCTCCAGACCCTTGCCTCCCACAAAAACAAATAAAAATCCCCAAACTTGTTTAGGGAATTTAGTATGTACCAGATATTACACTGGGCTCTCTCACAGAAATCACCTACAGTCAGAACTAATTGCTCTCTGTTTTCCCATTACACTTTTGTATCCCTCATTGTTTGGAGTGGGGATAACCTGGGGAAAGGGAAATTGAAATAGACACTGCATCAATCCAGGTGGAATGTGAGTCTCTGGCCTAAGGCTTTGAGAATAGAAAGAAGGGACAGATTAAATACATGGAATTGGTGAGGCTTTAAGTTTGAGTAGAAGTGGAGGAGAAGGGGAGGGTAGAATCAGGCATGAGCTCCAGCTTTTCGCTTGGGTGATTCAAAATTGAGACGGTAGAGCAAGTTTGGGGCCAGGGGATGTCATGAAACTATTGACTTCAGATAAAAATAAAAGAAACTGATTATTTTTTACTAAAATGATAAAAATAACTACTTTAAAGAAAGGATTTACAAACCACTAATATTTGATTAATAATGCCCCTCTGGTGCCTTCTAATTAAACCATCAGTTACTTGGATTGACTAAGGATGGAGAATTAGATATAGCCAAGTTGGTCCAGAAAAACAAAACAAAACATAAAATACCCTTAATGAATCAGCGTAAAACTAACATTTTTTTTTAACTACATATTGTTGAGCACTTACTTACGGAGAACCCATTCTAGGTGCTAAACCTGCACGGATGAATGGAACTCACTGCCTGCCCTGGTGAAACTCTTCAGTCTGCAGAGGTAGAAGTCTGAATGATAAAACATGATAAATCCTATGATAAAATGTACATTATGTAGGGGCAAAGCACCCTTACCATCAAGGCCAGATGGTGGCACACCCACCACTGCACCTCTTTATATGAAATGTGGGCAGCATTTGAGCCAGGTCTATTGAGAGAAAATGGGTTTAGCAAGGCTACCCATGTACTGGGAATCCGAGCTTTGGGGGTCTTACAAGGCTGCCTGAAACTCGGTGAACAAGGACACGGCTCAGGATGAGGTTTCTGGCTGGCTAAAGGGAAGGAGGAAAGCCACATGGCCTGCGAGGCAGAGAAATCATAAACAGGATGAAAGGATGAGGGTCAGGAACATTGTTTTGCAATTAAGAAGCTACACCTCTTGTTCCTGGGATAGAAAATAAACCCGCTGCAGACCTGAAGAGTCTCTGTGTCTCCGTCAGAGCACAGGGAACCCCCTGGTCCCAGCTTTGCTATCTGTTATGTCCGTGTGTGTGTTTCTGTGTTTTTCTTAATTCCCCGTCACCTCCCCTCTGGTTCGTTTCACCTGCACTGGTCACGGGGCAATGAAAGATCTGATCCCTGATTGTTGCCACCTCTGTGCCCCTTTCTAGTCATGTGATAGAGGAGCCGAGAGGAAGTAAGCTTTGCAGTTAGACAAACCTGTGTTTCAAGACTAGGTCCACACTTACTATCGATGTAACCTTGTGTGAGGTAATCTATTCTTAGAAGCCTCAGTTTCCTCATTTGTAAATGGGGATCAGTGCTACGTCACCAGGTTGTTGTGAAAATAAAACTGATTAAGATAAAATTAAGTGGATGTCACATAGTAGGCATTCAAGGAATGTTAATTCTGAGACTGTATTCTCATTTCTCATTAATGTTTATGTAGTATCATCCAGAAGGAACATAATTCTATGGATGAATATTTAATAATACCCTAAAAACTTCTTATTGGAGGGTACACTTAAGTGTGCTAAAGTCACAACACTGGGCCCCAGCAGCCTATCTGTCTCCAGTGAGTAATTCAGCCTTGGACAAAGCCTCTTACACTGCCATCGATCCATTGTTTGTCTCCGAGTCTGGACTTTTATTTTTCCAGGTCTCAGAAAGTCCTTGTTAAAAGCAGATACCACAAACTTGTCATAATATATTGCTTTTATTTTACTTGATTATATTATTTAATAATGTAACTTTTAGTTTTATCTAAGTTGAACATGTAAGTTTAAAAGGCTAATAATTCTCTGAGTCTTATAATGGAACAATTAGTCCCCTCTCTATCCCCACCCTCGATTTCAGTCAACCACTTTCAACATTTTTTATTCTTTCTTTGGGGATTTACCAACATTTATCTAAATAATCTTATTGTGAAATTCTTGATTATTTTTTGTTTTAGTTATTATTTAATGACTTTTCACCATAGAAAAGAAGGATTTAACACTTCTGTTGTAAATACACACATACACACACACACACTCACACACACTCACACACATACCTCTCTTCCATTCTTCCTCTATAGTAGAACATAGATTTTGTTTAGATATTCAAATTTTACATTGTTATTCTCATCAGATAATGAATATGATTATAAACAATTGCATTTCTTTCTTTGCATAATTGTTTTGTTTCCCTGAAGGTAGTAATTTTTTTCACTTTCATTCATTTCCTTTCAGTTGCTTAGTTTTTTTTTCCTAGAATTGCTAATTCACCCCAAAATCTTTTTAAAAAGTATGAATGTCTTTTAACTACATTTGAACACACCTGTTAACCTCTCATTTCATGGAAGACATTTCTCCTGGAGTTTGCTCTCTTCTTATTCCAAACTGGACTACTTCTCTCTAGACCTACTATGTAACCAAATTCCTGGGGTGTTATTTTCTTCACCATCATCCTGGGATAGTCTTCCCCTCATTCCAGTAAGCAATTCTCTATTTTTTAATTCTGTCTTCTTTCTACTTGTTTTACTTCCTCATTTTAGAAAAGCAGATTCTCCAGTAGTGTCTTGTAAAAAAAAAGGAAGAACAGCTTTTGTTTTTGAGATCTACATATCTGAAAATATCTTAATTCTACTCTTACATTTGATTGATAATTTAACTTGGTATAGAATTACATCAGAAATATTTCCCCCCAGATTTTAAAGCATTACTCCACGTCTTCCAGCTTCTGATGCTGCTTGTATAGTTAGGTGTTAGTCTGATTTTCAATAATGCTTCAGTAAATTGTTTTTTAATTTTTTGTTTTTTTTAATAACTGTAAACTAATTATTTTGCTGGATTGTCAGTAGTTCAAACTGGAAACCCATGTTTCTATTTTTACGTAGTTAAAATAATTTTATTTAAATATTTTATAATATACTCTATAGTCCAAGTTCAATAGTCACATTCAATTTGTTGTATTTCTTATTAGAATACTGCTTGACATTATTTTATGTAGATGAGGTGGCTGAAGTTAAAAGAATAAGAAAGTAATTTCTCAATAATATTAAGACAATGAATTTTCTGTGACAAGTTTCTTTAACCTGTTAGAAAACAAGGTCTTTACTAAGTAAACTAAAATTCTCTTGTTTAGAATATGTGATACAGAATGTCTATTCTGTTTTCAGATATTGATAACATTTCTAACAGAAAATCCTTTTTCAACTAAACAAAATGGAGGACATGCATGAATAGCTTAAATATTTCCCAAGTAAGAACAGAATGTCCAGTAACAGGGTGTCATGGAATTTATTTCTCGGTTCCTTGATACAATATTCTATTTTAGCAATGAGTAGGCATCAATCAATCTGAGATAAAGGAATGATTAGATTTGCATTTGGAACTGTGGTAAATGTAATTTGGCCGGGACGTGCATTTATATAACCCTTGGAAAAATGTTAGTATTTACTTTACAAACAATCACTTACTAATGCCAGTTTTCACCATTCTTTCAGTCTGGAACTATAAAAGAAAAAGTCTAAAATAATGAAAAAGATGAATTAAAGATTAGTACATCTTGCATATACTCTCACTAATTATGCTATGAAGTTGGTTATTAAATGGAAACTTGATCTCATCTATTGCACATTTTTAGAAAATTGTCAATTCCACGGAGAAATTTATGTACACACTCTTATTTTTATTTTACTTATTTTTTAATGAAAATCTTCCTCAAGGATAGTATTTACTTAATTAACTTAATCCAAGAGCATACTTTCAACAGATTCTGCTCAAAATTTATTTGTTTTTCTTGGTGAGTCAAGATCATCTTTTCAGTTAAGACAGTTTTGCCCTCAGGCATCATGAAGCTGGTAGTGCATTTGGCCCTAAATTCCATACTTTGAGAAAACTGTGTGTGTGTGTGTGTGTGTGTGTGTGAGAGAGAGAGAGAGAGAGAGAGAGAGAGAGAGCGGCTTCTATGACTCAGTAAGGAAAAGCCAAACAACTCAATAGGGGAAAGAAAAAACCAAAACAAAACAGACATTTCACAGAAAAGAACTAACAGATGGCTCATAAACATATGAAAAGATTCTCAACCTCTTGGTGATCAGAAAAACACAAATTTAAAACCACAATGAGTTACCATTATACACCATCACTATAAGAAATGTGACAAGACCAAGTGTTTAGTGAGAATATGAAGATATAGAACTCTTTTATGTTGCTAGTAGAGGTATAAATTTTTGTAACTCTCTAGAAAACAAATGATATTACCCAATTACATTGAATACATAAATCCTCACAATCCAGGAATTCCATGCTTAGGTATGAACCCCAGAGAAAATCTTATACACATGTGGAAGATGTATAAAAGAATGTTTGACTGTATAGATTATAATCAAGTACTAAAAAAACAACTAAATATACATGTGACGTAGAACATATAGATGAAATACCATCCAGCAGTGTGTTACAACTACAGGCTTCAATATGGATGAATGTTATAAACACTACTGAGAAAATAAGGAAGTCTCAGAAGAATACATACAAATATTATTTGATTATATAAAGTTTAAAAGTTGGCTAAACTAAGCATATATTTTTAGGGACATATAAAACTTGGTCCAACTATAAAAAAAAGTAAAGAAGTGATTTAAAATTATCCAAGGAGTAAAGTAAAGAAATGATTAAAAATTATCCAAGGATTACTTACATAGGAGGAAGGTAGGTAGGGGGTGTGATTACTGAAGGACAGAGAAGGATTCAAAGGAACGGTAACGTTCTATTTCTTTAGAATCATTTCACTTAATCAATATTTATTTACTAAATGCCCATTATGTGCCACACTGCTACAATGCATGGGGTATAACACCTCCTCATAGACAATATATTCTACAAGGAAAGAAAAAAGTAAACAATGAATTTAATAAATTATTAATTTATTATTGTATTAGAAGATGATAAGTTCTATGGAAAAATAAAAAGGTGAGAGGGTAAAGACTGGGTAGATAGGTTGCAGAATTATATGGGATGAGAAGGTTAGACTTCATTGAGAAGATGGAAGTTGAGCCAAGATTTGAAGGAGTAAGAGAGTAAGCCACATGGATAGTGAGAGAGTAGCATTTTAGGCAAAGGGAACAGCCAGTGCAGTGGTCTTCATATAACAATGTGCCTGCTGTCTTTGTGGAGAAATGAGAAAGGCATTGCAGCTGAAACAGAATAAGCAATATGGTCAGAGAGGTACTGGTGTTAGTAGGGCTTTATGACACATAGTATGCTAGATCAGGGAATTGCAAACATTTTTTTATAAAGGGTCAGATAGTGAATACTTTAGGCTTTGTGAGCCATAGGGTCACTGTTGCAAATATTCAACTCTGCAGTTTTAACATGAAAGCAGCCATAAATGATATGTAATGAATGGACTTGGTTGTTTTCCAATAAAAATTTTAAAAATGGATGGCAAGTGGATTTGACCTGCAGGCTATGGTTGGCCAACCTCTGTGCTAGGTGACATGGGAAGCGATTGAAAGCTTTGGAACAGAAGAACAGCAGGTTGTGACTTAGTTATTTGAAAGGATCATTCTGGCCCTTGTGTTGAGAACAGATTGTAAAGAGTGCCAATGTTGAAGTAATAGTTCTCTTGAAGAAATCAGGCAAGAGATGATAATGGCTTGAATCTTGAAGGCACAACTGAGGTAGACAGGGGTCCATTTCTCTTCTTTTGAAAGTAGATGTAAGTGGATTTCCTGATAGGTTGCTTAGATATAGGTATGAGAAAGAGTCAAGAATGACTGTAAAGTTTACAGCCTGAGCATTATTCAAGGGTACGAATATCTTTTGTGATTGCAAATTATTTTTAAAGTTATATATCATGTTTTATATATTTTTATGTCTGATACATTTAACAAATTTTAAGAGAAGATGTCACATCCAAATCAGTAGCCTGATTATCCACATCTTACTTTTTTATCTTACTTCACTAAACAGAAAATTGTTTCCCCTCCCCCTATTTTGTGTTTTCCCCAAGCATATGAACTGCCAGAAATAGCACAAAATGACCAGGCTGACTTGGGACAGGAAGAAACAAAATGTCTACAATAAACAGAAATTTAAGACTGAAGAAGAGATGCCTCTTATGAGCATTGCAATTTTTTCACCCACCATTCTCCTGAAACTAGTTCCCTGCTCCTTAAGAGGACATCACTTAGCACTACAGGAAAGGAGGGGAGGGAAGGAAAGTTGTAGGGAGAATAGCCATGGACAGAAGAAGGGAAGGACAAGAGGAAAGAAAAAAAGCCCCAAGGACTGTTGGCTCTGTTGAGATGACACCAAAGCAGTATCTACAGTTGATGAGAAGAAATTTTCTGTAAGATAAATTTTATTTCTTCTAATGTTATTAAAAGGACAAGAGAGAAGCTTAGGAAATGGGAGAAGCAAAACACAACAAGATCCATTACTGGGACCCTACACTGAAATTCCCATAGTATATTCAATAAAGCTTTTGACAATGGTGAGGAATCCACTTATAGCGCAATGATGTCATAGAGAGTGACAAATAATTGGGGTTTTCAGTATCATTCAAAGGAGGCTGAAGAGAATGATGCGTTTTATAGAAGTTCAAAAGATTTGTACAGATCTTAGAAATTTAATGAAAGGAAACCATGGTTGGGAATGAAAATGATTCTTGCTCTCATAGGATTTATAATTAATTTAGAGGGAGAAGATTAATACGAAAGCACAGAAGTGAAAGAGGAAGGTGGAAATATAGAATTACCCAGGCAGTTCATTCAAATTGGAGCATTGGTGTTCTGATGTGGGCTGTTTCTAAATCCCAGCACCTCCTGAGGTTCCTGAGGCTGAGGGCAGAGACAACGTTTAGGAACTGTATCTGATCTAGAGCAGGCCTTCCATCCCCCTCCCTCATTTCATCTCATAAATCAACCTCATCCATCTTAATACCTATGGCATTCTGAGAGTCAAAGCTCACCCTGGGCTGAAATTTCAGACCAAATCTAAGTCTGAGAGGAAATAAAAATGCCTTTCCCTGACACAAACATAGGTCGGTGAAGATGAAAACTCAAAAAAACACCCTGATGCTCTATTACATCAGAATTTTTGGGAAGAGGTCACAGGCACCAAAATTTGTTTTTAGGCTTCCATTATGAATCCAACGTGCAGCCTAAGTCAAGAATCTCTACACAAGAGAGTTTTAAACAGGGGGATGATATGTTTTGGATTTATGTTTTTAAATGACCACTGGATCCTATTAGGAGAATGGATTGAAGGAGATAATGTACAAACAGAAACATTAGGTAGGGTGATTTAGTCAAGGAGACAAGGAGTGATACCAAAGTGGAAGATTCACATTAAGCCAGAAAACACACTCGAGAACCCAGAGGACAAAGCTTCCTAGGAAAGGTCAGCAAGAGTCCTAATCTGAGATGTGGGGTGAGTACAGAGAGAGCTGAGAGTTAAGAACTGGGTTGATGTGAGCACAATTAGGCCAGGATCGTAAGGAAGGTGAGAGTGGAAGCTGAGAGACTGTTGGACATCTGCTAGCATTTGCAGCTTAATTTTATGGTTTTGTGTGCATGTGCTAGTCTGGCCTAGAAGTATCAGTACTGGAGCAGCCACCTGGCACAGACTGGAACCACGTGGACCCCCAGTGGTGGAGCTGAGAGATAGGCTAGAAAAGGACTCATTCACCAGAGAAAGGACTCCTTGCAATGGTGCACCATAAGCAGGTGAAGACACTTAAAAGCAGGAAGTGTGAGAAAAAGGAAAAATGGAGTATTTGACGTAGCTTTGTAAATATGGGCCCTGTGCTTGCTTTGGCAGCACATACACTAAGTATGGGCCCTGACGTATTCCACCTTCTCCGCTTACTAACTGCATGACTTTGCAAATAATGTAAAATTTCTGAGCCTAAATTTCCTTATCGTTAAGACTGAGATTATAATACCCAATTCATAGTTATTTATATGATAATTTATAATAATATTACATATAAATACATGTGAAATACGAGGTCTGTCCAGAAAGTATCCAGCCCTGTAATATGACAAATAGAGGCATTTATGGCTGGATACTTCTGGACAGCCCTCGTATATATGAATTGACTTGCATAATGTTTGGTATATAATAGGTGCTCAATAATGGTAGTTTCCTTCTTCTCTTTTTATTGTCATGTTCCTTGACAAATGATTAGATTAGTCAGTAACTGATTATTTATTTATATATTTCTATAAAAATGTAATACAAACCATGGACTTCAGTTAATAACAATGTATTAGTATTAGTTCATTAATTGTAACTAATGTACCACTATTGCAAGATGTTAATATTAGGTGAAATTGTATGTGAGGGGAAGAGGTGGTATATGGGGACTCTCTACATTCCACTCAATTTTTCTGTAAACCTACTAATAAAACTGCTTTAAAATAATAAAGCCTATTAATTTAAAAATATTATGAGGCAGTACAGGTGAAAATAAAGCAGTGAAATACACGGTCTCTGCTCTCTAGAATTTTACAGTTTAGTTGAAATCACGGATACGTGAAAGGGGAAAGCTAGTTTGTGGGGAAAGTCATACCTTTTAAAGAGTTTAAACCAGCATTTCTCAACAGCTATACTATTAACCTTTTGGATCAGATAAGTCTTTGTTGTCAGTGCTGTCTGATGCATTGTAGGAGGTTTATCAACATGTGTCCAGATTTTCCCATGTGTCTTCTGGGAGGCAAAATTGTTCCTGGATGGTAATCATTCAGTTATACAAGAAATTCTCTTGTTTTATCCCTACCTGCCATCGATCCATCAGCAAGTCCTACATTAGCTTCCTCTTGCTTACCTCAGATCTTACTTTCTACTGTGAGATATGCCCTGAGATAGGCCCTGTAGTACTACAAAGCCACTATCTTTCCTTGTCTAGACTGCAGCAATTGAAGGCTAAATCACCCTAACCTATTTTTTCTGTTTGTACATTATCTCCTTCAATCCATTCTCCTAATAGGATCCAGTGATCATTTAAAAACATAAATCCAAAGCATATCATCTCCATGTTTAAAACTTTCTTGCATAGAGCTTCTTACTTAAGCTAAACTTTGGATTCATAATGGAAGCCTAAAAACAAATTCTGATGCCTATGACCTATTCCCAAAAATTCTAATATAATCAGGCATCAGGGTGTTTTTCTGAGTTTTAATCTTGATAATTAGTCCCACCTGTGGCCCACAGGCTGTATGCAGCCCAAGATGGATTTCAATGTGGCCCAACACATTCAAAGTTTAATATTTAAACTTTCTTAAAACATTAGAAAAATTATGCATGGACCTCTTTTTAGCTCATCAGCTATTGTTAGTGTTAATGTATTTTATGTATGTCCCAGGACAATTCTTCTTGTTTCAATGTGGCCCAGGGAAGCCAAAAAATTGGACACCCCTGGTTTACACTGATCTATCATTTAGTTCATTGATTCTCTGTTCACCTGTATCTAATATGATATTAAATCTATGTATTGGATTCTCAGTTTCAGTTATAGCATCTTTCAGTTTTAGAATTTCCATTTAATTCTTCATCTTTTATTTTTTGAATATATTAATTTATATTAATTGTAGATATTACAGATATTAAATAAGTACTGAAACACTTGTAGGCTTGTTTTTATTTTCTTTTGATTTTTAATAATTTGGTTGATTTGTTTGTTTATTTTTTGTTCTAAGTGCCAGACATTATGTATTAAAAAATTATAGTCTCTAAATTGTGTTATAATCCTCCAAAGAAGATTATCATTTATCTGACCAATATATACATAGCCAGATGACAGCAGTCCTGTTAAGGGCTGGTTTTCGGCTTTGTTAGGGTTGGTCAATTTCAGTTTAATCCTCACTCCCGGGTATGTCCATCTTCCTAGAGGGTAGCCATTTTGTGGGTTATATAACTCCAAGGTATTTACCTAGCACTCAGCACCTTAGTGGGGAACTCCAACCTCCATCTCCCCAGCACCAAGTGGCTACGAAGTCTACACTCCACAATTTAGCCTCATTGGCTGCTTTTTGCAGAGTTTCTTAAAGTCTTTTTCTATACGTGCAGGTTACCAATTTTTCAGTGCTTTCAGGGGGAACTGCACAAGACATTTAGGTTCATTTTCCTGTAGTTCTCACCTCTCTGGGATTTTTGTCTTTCAAGAAAAAGCCAGTATGGATATGAAGCGGTATTTCTCTTCTTTCAGGAATTCTATTCCCTCAAATCCGACTAATTGATTGCTCTCTAATACTTCACACATTTGTTTTGTGTACTTTGTTTCATTTTTAACATTATTTTCAAAGAAGGATTACTCCAATTCAAGTTACCCTATCATGTGTGATACCAGACTTCTTGACACTGAGATATTTCAAAGCTTTCCAGGAGATTCTGAAGTATAATCAAGATTGAGAACAAATGGTGGCTTACCATTAGATTTAGATGTAACAATTGGCAACTTGACTTGCAAGTCCTACAAACCTCAAGGACTTCCCTGCCTTATTTACTGCTATATCCATGTCATTTAGAACACTATCTGGCAGCTACTAAGTTGAAATTGTAATCAACAGTATAAATACTAATAAAAAAAGGTATCATAAAGAGAGATCTCATTTTGAGGACAAATAGGGGGCCTGAT
Source organism: Lyroderma lyra (assembly GCA_004026885.1). Classification (NCBI taxonomy): domain Eukaryota; kingdom Metazoa; phylum Chordata; class Mammalia; order Chiroptera; family Megadermatidae; genus Lyroderma; species Lyroderma lyra. The sequence continues at coordinate 151,385 of PVJL010002526.1, read as the reverse complement.
AATGTAAACTGGCAGTTTGGGGAAACGAAAAGAGGACAGTAGCCTGTGAATAAAAAACCTTTTGAAATAAGAAATAATGACCCATCTCTACATATGAGTCTAAGCTTTAGGGTATTTATCTGACTGAATTGGCTTTAAATGAAAACTGAGGTCAATGGATTTGATGATGCCATAAAAATGTCTAGGTCAGTGTTAAATATTTCACTTTGGGATCAATGATTTGCAAAAAAAAAAAAAAAAAAAAGGCTTTAGCTAATAGAAGGTAATAAAAAATATATATTGGTCTCTATCCTGGTTCCTGGTATAGAGCTCCTGAAATCCTTGTAATTTTCTAAGTGGTGAGAACACTAGAAGCATATTTTTGTTCTAATGTTTGGTCTTTGACCCTAATTTCTGACACTGGGCTCCTGAAACCCTTATAATTTCCTGGGTGATAGAAGTGTCTTCTTCTTTTCTTGGGTGAGCTCCCGGATGGCTCCTGAATGAGGGCTCATCACCAGAAAAAAACAAACCATGATTAGAAACTTGAAATTGTCAGGCCTAACCCCCATTCTCCTGAGAAGGCCTGAATGTGGAGTTTATGATTGATCTTTCCTACGTGATGAACCTCCATAAAAATCCCAAAAGTATGAGGTTTGGAGAGCTTCCTGGTTGACAAACAGATTCTCACCATGGGGGAGACACACCCCAATCCCACAGAGGCAGAGCTCCTATACTTGGGAACCTCCCAGACCTTGTTCAATGTACCTTTTCATTTGGCTGGTCATCTATATCCTTTATCATATCCTTTAACGAACTGCTAAACATCAGTTAAGTGTTCTCCTGAGTTCTGTGAACTGCTCTAGTAAATTAGTCAAACCCAAAGAGGGAGTCATAGAAACCTGCAATTTGTAGCCACATTGGACAGAATCTGTGAGTAAACCAGGGATCTACTACTTGTGACTGACATCTGAAGTAGGGTGGGACTGACCCTTAACCTGTGGGGTCTGTCACTTACTCCACATATGTAGTGTCAGAATTGAGTAAAATTGTAGGACACTCAGCTGGTGTCATGGAGAATTGCTTGGTGTGGGGAAAAACGTCCACACATTTGGTGACTGAGAACGTCAGAAATGAAGTGTTCTATGTGAAAGTAAAGGGAAAGATTTTTCCAACTTGTTATAACTAAGATGAGTCAGAAAACTAAAAAATATGGTTGGCAGTTTGAGTTAGAAAAATTGCAGATTAGGGGAACCAGCTGGCCCAGCATTTGAATTTGCTAGAGTATGGACTCAAATCAAGCCAGCTGAAATGGTATAAACAAAACAAGACAAACAAAACAAAACAAAATGAAACTTGCTGTCAGGATCTCAGAATTTAAAGAGTTAAAGGAAGATAATGGTAGCATTTGCTCTCTTAATATAGGTCCTGCAACTTAAATTGAAAATGACCTAAGACAGAGACAGCGTATTTGTCTCCAGATAGCTGAAGCCTGAGTTAGCTCCATACATTTTTATACCCCTTTTTGGGTTCTTGCTACTTGTCAACTGGAGACCTTTTCAGGTTGCTTGAGAGTTACTAGTAACAAATGAGGCCAGTGAAATGCCTTAGTGGTACGTATTATACTATTTCAGTTAAGGTTGTTCACATTCCTGCAGTATAAATCCCTCCTTCCTCCTTGAAATTTTTAGTAAAAGCTGGTATGATTACTAACATTGATATGCAAAATAATCTTAAAAGCCTGAATGGGGTTGCCTAGCCCTTTGTAGAACTTGTTACTAACAGCTCAAAGGTTAAACACTATGAATACAAATGAAGACATCTGGTAGGTAGCATAAAATTTATAATTTTAGAATTTCAATGGCGATATGTAGGGATTTAGTCAAAAGAATAGTGGGACTAACTCAGGTTCAACTGTGTTTTCCTGGAGTCCATGGAGTTGGGGGGGGGGGGAATCTGAGGAAAGGAGGGAAGATATTTCTGGTTGAGGCCTGGAGATGATCCAGCTCTTTATAACCCTTCTCCTTTTATAATGTGGACACTTCAGGGCTTCTATCGTGGCTATAATCAATATTGAGAGTATATCATTAAAATGAGAGCTATAACCTTGACAAACCACAATTCAGCCCGCAATGGGCTGAATACATTGCCTATATCTGAACCTAAAGACCTTTCTATTAGGACTACTATAACAAAGAACCATAAACTGAATGGCTAAAATAACAGAAATTCATAGGCTCGCAAATTTATCGCTAGGATTCTGAAATCAAGTTGTGGGTAAATTCGTGTTCTCTTCGAAACCTATAGGAGAATCCTTATGTTCCCAGAAAATGGGCTCTTCTCAGCGTGACGTCCAGGTTCATGGTGTCCTGAACAAAGAATTGAGCAAGACACAGACATAAAGCGGTGAAAGAGTAGTTTCATCAAAATAAAAGAGTACACGCCAAGAAGTAGGAGTGGGCCCGAGCAGGAGAGTGGCTCAAGGGGAAAGTATACTCCTCAGAGGTAGGAGCAGGCTCCAGCAGGAAAATGTCTCAAGAGCCCCAAATAATGAGGTTGTGGTAGTTTTATTCTTTGTTTGTTTGTTTATTTGTTTGTTTTGCTATTTTAGTTTTATTCTTTTTAGTCATTAAGGGGTTACGCCTATCTGGGTGTGGGACCTGTTTGATTGGCATTTTTGATTGACAGGGGGTCCATTACATCACCTCTTCTCACTGCTCATGTTCCTTCCCAGAATTCACTCTATTATAAATATATTATTGGACTTCCAGGCATATGTATGATATTACAATGATGGTATAATGAGGCTGAGGAGAAATGAAGGTGGTTGTAACTCTTACTGCGCAGGCGTCAGGAACTGGCTCAAACTGGTGTGCTATTTTGTACCCTATATCAGCAAACTTTCTGCCTGTAATTTTCCTGTGGTGCTTAACTTGTGGTGGGGATTACTAGTGAAAGGGTCTTATCAGGGTGGTGACTACTCCAGCAGGGCAATTCCCATAGGAGGGGTCTTGAGATTCCTCCTATTTTGTCTACCTTCCTCACTTTTCTCTTTAGAGAGGTGATCCCCATAAATCTCTATGGGAAGTTGAGGGACTTGATGTCTCACCTTCTGTATCTGCTTCCTGCCGAAAGTGGTTGTTGTCCCTACCTATTGAGGATCCATGGAGTTCTCATCCTATCTGATCTAAAAGGGGAAGGGATCTCAAGATCCACCTGAGAGACTATGTTGACTCCTTCAGTCAAGATGGGCTAGAAGCCTTGCTGGGGTATAGTTTTATCCCGATGGTCCCTAGATGAGGAGGAATTAATTCAGTTAATAATTTTTTTTTAAACCATTGGCCCCAAGAAGCTAGTCCCAAAGCCCCATCACTGTGTGTAACATGATAGTCTGTTGAGCCTGAGGGCTCTTGACTTCTGGCCTAGCTGGTTATTAAGGTGTTATCACCTATCAAGGGTCTGGGAAGGCCTGGAAGGGATGCTGACCTGCAATGATTGTAATCAGGGAGTTGGGGACATGAATTCCAAGTTTCAGGGTAATTATCTATGGCAAGATGTGGGGGCACTTTTACGATTCAGACTATGGACAGTCTGTTGCTTAAGGTAAGGAGTCAGGGAGAGTTGATCAAGAAAACGATTAAGACTATGGACTAGGAAAAAGGTGAAACTGAGAGCCTGAAGCACTAGGGAAGAGGAGACAGTAATTCCTATAGTATGTGTGTGTGTGTGTGTGGGGGGGGGGTGCTCCTTCATTTGTCCTGTATCACTTCTGGTTTGCTGACACCTTTTGCATTGCTTGGCTTGCAGCTTTGTAAGTCTAATATCTGCCTTTATTGTCACATGACATTTTCCCTGTATGTCTCTGTCTTTACATGATTATCTTCCTATAAGAACGCCAGTCATATTGGATTAGGGGCTGACCTTGCTCGAGTATGACCTCATCTTATCTAATTACATCTGCAGTAATTTTATTTCCAAATAGGGTCACATTCTGAGATATTGGGTGTTACAACTTCAATATATCTGTTTTTTTTGGAGGGACATAATTTAGACCATAACAACCCTAATATGTGCAACCACATTAATCACACCAAAGGTAAGAAGAAACTATCTCCTCAGTGTTGGAACCTAGTTCTATGTTAATAATACTCTACTGAATAGAGACATCTAGCTACATGAAACATACCTCTTTTTCTCTACAGGGCTCCTTACTCTTCTTTTTCCAATTGACCTGTCTCCATTTAATGATGTACAAAAAAGACATACTACCCAATGATGATAGAGCAAATCTTTTCTTGACTGAAAGAAAGCCTCTATTGATATTTATAGAGAGTTACTGACCCAGACTTAATGTTTGCTCTCACTCACTTCCATGGACTCAATGAAAATCTATTCTGAGTGAGCCCAACAGTGAACATAAGATAGGATCTATCTATCTTTTTTTTTTTTTAATCTTCCCTTCCAATTTGTCTGCCAAGGTCATGTTTCTCTGTGATAGAATCCATTCACGCTTCACACAGCAGCCAGTTGACTATGGCTCTGAGGTTATTAGAAAGAGAAATGGGAGAGAAACTGCCAGATTTTTTTTTCTGTCTGGAAAAAAAGACCAGTAAGGTCTTTTTTAGGACAGAACATTTATCTCCAGAACTCCCTCACGTACCCTCATCATTGGTGAATATTTGAAGTTTAAGGAGATGAGAAACAAACATCCAGTTTATAGCACGGCTATTAACCAAGATTTCCTCAAGGGCAACAGCCAGCTGTGGATGAAATTGTTAGGAAAAGCAGAGGATGGTTACATAGCAGTAGTGCTTAATTTGTGCATATCTGCTCACAATGTATTGTCTGTTCTTGGCTGTGGAAGTTAAAACAATCCCTGTTTCTACCCTGAAGCTTCATAATTGAGCATGATGGAGTGGAAAGAGCCTACGTTTCAGGAATCAGAAAAACATACATTTGAATTCAGTTATCTCAAATTCTGGCTGTCAATTGTGGCAACACCTGAGTCTCAGTTTCCAATTTGTAAAACATGTAAGTCAAGTTACTCAGGCCTCGACAGCTGTGCTGTGGAGTGGCCAGGAGAGTGTGTTGAGGCTTGTGGTTCCTAATTCAAATCCCCTAGTCATGTTTCTCAAGTTCACCAAGCCTCAGTTTCTTCATCTTTAAAATGAGGGAAGATAATAGGATCTGTCTCACAGGGCAAAAGAGATTGGTAGGGAAGATGTTTTGGCCCTCCGTGAGTAAGAAAGTACAAATCATCCTTTTATTCATATTTGTACATTGACTAAATCGATTTATTGAAATAATGTTAAGCTGAGTGATAGCTATGGCTCTAAATATGAATATAGATTATAGTCATGCATGTAGCATGCATGTGTGTTATACCACATTGAGAGCTGTCTGTAGGCTAAAATGGCTATATCCCGGGGAGAAAATAGGTATTTGTTTTTTCTCTTCTTCTCTGCCTTTTACTTCAACTGTTCTGTGTCTCAGAGATGTTAAATATGGGGCATGTCCTTGGCAGAGAGAACATAATGATATTTGAAGTCTGTTAAACTCTACCCTGGGTAGGATTTTCTGGAGTCTAACCAAATGTCAAACATGAGATAATTGCTTTATGAGACATTAACAGTCTTTCCACCTCTCCTCCCTCCCACATTCCTCCCCCTGACGTTACCCTACCCCATGACTAACCCAAGCTCAGTTTGGAAGGGGAAATGAGCTAGATAAAAGCTGATTTGGTCTTGGGCGTTCCAGAGGACTGTTCCAGGACCACCTTATCTGAAACACTTCCTGGTCCATTCATAGGGTACCTAGGGAGTTGAGTGAGGTTTTTAAACCCCTGAGTGCCTTTGTGGGGTGAATAAACCCCTTCAAGAAATGATGGATTGAGACAATCTCACCCTGAAACATTCTAATGAGCTATACCATGTTAGCTCTCTTGCTTCTGGACTCTGCCTCCATTGTGGCCTTTAACCGGCCTCTTCTTGCACTACCTGGCCTGTTTTCAGCCCTTGTGCTCAGAATCACAAACGCCTGTTGTATAGAAAGCTGTAAAAAGGCACTCAGGTGTCACTTGTCATTATTTTCTCAAGGAGAATTCTGGCTCTCAAAAAAATCTGAGCTTTGACAGTTTCCCAGGATTTCTCACAATTGCTTTTTCTTTCATAGCTTAATGCTACTCTGCTCCCTTTTCTCCCTCACTGTTACATTCATTAGGGACTGCGTTGTCACAGTTGCTTTCTTTATTTTTGATATTTGCTTAGGCTAAAATATCAGACTTGTCTCTGGCATGGAACTGGCATAAATTAGAGAGAAAGGCAACAGAGCAGCCAGGAATACAATCCCAAATCTCCAAAATTTTGCTAACCGTCCAAGTTTAATATTTCTATGGGAGTAAATGAGCAGGCTCATCACTGGTGTGAGTTTAGGAAGAAAGTTAATTTCCACATGGGTCCATGATCAGATTTCATTTGTCTAATGGGTTTTATTTAACTAATGGCTACTGATCAGCTTCTGTGTGCCAAGCACTATACCAGGTGCTGAGGATGTAGGTTGAACAAGGCATCATCCTGTCCCCATGGAAATTACAGTCTCCATGCTGTGCTCACTGTTTGATAGACTGAAGCCTGAGCTTATGCAACTTAGAATGTGCCCCGTGTTCATTCTCTACAGTGCACTGCTAGCCCTTCAAGACGGAAAGCAAGACCTCCTGGGATTTCCCAGCATCTAGGACCATGTGTGGTAATTCCCCCTGGCACCTGTGCGGCACTTTAGAGTTTGTAAAACTTTCTCATTACACCTATACTGTGGTCAGGGCAGATGCATTGTACCGATAACAACATTGAGGCTCAGAGAAGCCACGTGCCTCTTGAAGTCAGACAATGAGGAAAGAAGTGACAGAGCTAGGACAAGAGCTAAGGTTCTGACAATTTCTCTTCTCTTTATCTTGATCCAATTTATTCAAACCAAATCTGATAATGGCAATCTAAAACTATTAATAATATTCTCATATGTGTTTATGATAAATAGATGGGAAAATACTACTCTAATCAAAAACTTGCTACTGGTACACTGAAAATAACATCCCTACCTCAAATACTCTTTTTATAACAAGGCAAGAAATAACATGAAAAGCAAGAAGAAAAAAGGAAATGTGAGATGGTATAACTTGGTGACTGAGTCCATTTTGGACAAGTTGATGAATTTACTAAATATTCGTTTCTTCACCTGTCAAATATCAGTACCTATTTCACATATAATGAATATTTGACAAATAATAGCTATAATTATTACTGTCATTATCATTGTAATTATACTGAACAAAATCAAATCTTAAGCAGCTTTGGCTACTTATGTAGATCTCCTAAATCTTCTAGAGAACACTAAATTCAAGTCTGGGCATTCTCAGCGAGGGCCTGTCCATGCTCTTTTTGCTTTGGAAAGGTGTTTTTCCAGAAAAGTATTGCTTTTGAAGAATTTAGGAAATATGAGGGTGAATGTGAGAAAAGAAAAAGAAAATTAGCAATGACTTTGTCAATTGGGCTTATTTCCTTTTAAAGACACTACTTTCTCTAATGATATGTCATGTCAGCAAAATGCCATGTTTGGATGTTTTCTTTGCAAGAGAAAATGGGCTGCCTGCTGCAGATGCAGATACTGAGGCAGAGGCTGTGAACTGGCTAAGCTGGGAATTGTGATTTGATGAGAGTGTCCAAATCTGGATCAGGAGTTCAACCCCAGTCTGGCTCAAGATTTCCCAGGACACATGCCTTAAATACAGAAACACTAAATCACAATGATGGACATTGAACACAACTTAGATTTCCATGGAACCTGTAACTTACTAAGCCACATACGTATACCATAAATGAAGATAAAGTAAGGCAAAGCTAAATGGAAAAGGGTCCAAATTAATTGTCCTCTGAAATTATTTTGGATTGTATAACTGAAATGTCAAAATGCTACAGACCTTTCAAAAAGCAATTACTCATTTTTTATGAATAAAATCTGGATACATAAATAACTTCTCAGCACCCCTTAATTTTTTTTAATTAAGGGATCCAAAAAAGCAGAAGGATTTTGATTCTTCTAGTAAGTATTTTTGACCTGCACTGTGCAGGAGGGGTAGGGATACTGTGGTTTTGAAAGGACCTGACCAAGAGCATTCTCATACCAAGAGCATTTACAGGCCACAGTTATGTTCTTGTTCGGTCCAGCAGTCATTTCCCAAGGAACTACCTACAGTATCAGAGGGTCAAGGTTTATTTTGGATTGAATAAAAATGAGGCATGTGAGAAGTTTACACACATAACCATTCCTTTTTAATGCAGGAACCACAGTCTTTTCCATTTCCTTTTTAAAACTGAAGACTGGGAAACTCATCAAGGAGACAAATCCATTCATTTTAAACATGTTATATAACTCAGGATTGTGAGATCAGGAAATGAAATGGAAAAGTCATTTCTGCCATCAGGCTGTAGCAGTCTGTGGAGGGGTTTTACTATTAATATTCACTGTATGTTGTTGGGGATCTTTAGCCTCATGTGGCTTTGCATTCAAAACTTCTAATCTGGTCACCTGTACTTGCTGTATCATATCTGGATACCTGCAAGGTTGTTTCACAATCATTTGTAGAAATTCATAGCCTTTATCAAATTACTTAAAAAAATGGTTTAGTCACTGGCATACATTACATTATTCAGTGCTTGCAAAGCTATATACATTTTAAATTATGCAAAATACTTCCTGAAGGAATCAAACATACCTGTTTTCCTGTTTCCTTTCCATACCCATTACTTACAGAATGTAGATGCTTCTGGAAGTATTTGCATGCCATACAAGGAGATTATTTATGTGAAGAGGTATCCAGTCCAATTAACTCTAATCCCATTAAATTATACAGCTATTTCTTTTGTGCCTTATTATACATGTACTCGTGTAATGACAGATGCCTCGTTTGTATAATTTGATATAAATAATTCATTATTTTGATTTCAATTACATTTTCTTGACTGAATTATACAAAATTCATGCTCTTTCCCCTTTTGCTTCTCATGTTTCCTATTGGCCCTGCTCGTCTAACCTTCTTTGTGAAAGATGAAAGTCAAAATATATACATGTGAAATACAACACTTTTCCATTTGTTTGAATTCTTTTTTTTTTTTTCTGTTGGTTCCCTCAGTGGGAATGGAACCCAGACTGTGGCAGTGAGAGCACCAAAGCCTAGCCACTACACCACCAGGGAACCCCCTGAATTCTTAAGTGAAAACATTGACTCCAGAGTTCACTATAAACTAAAGTAAAATCCCCAAATAAGCTTTGGCAATGTAGTCATCAGGCAATTCCTATGAAGTAAGACTAGTATCTGTGCCTATGAATGGGACACAAGCCTTTTCAGAGAGGTTGAAGCAGGATTTCTAGAATACAATAAGTGGTCAATATATGGTGTTTTATATTTTTAAAAATTTTGTGGCAAAACACTTAACATGAGTTACATTTTTAAGTGCAATAAAATATTGTTAACTACAGGTGCAATATGGTGCAGCAGATCTCTAGAATTTTTTCATCTTATATATCTGAAACTTTTGTTGATCTGAACCATTGGTGTCACCAGGGAGATCTGACTGGTTACAACCGAAAAGCAGTTTAAAGAAAATGAAATGCCTAAAAAAGAAATGTGGAACTTTATAACATGAGGATGTTGGCATCATTTCATGGGTTCACTTTGAAGAAAGAAAAAGATAATTGGAAGAGAATTTCAAAAAGTTTTGAATTTGATAGTTAATGTGGGCAAAACATATACAGAAATTTGGGTTGTAGTATCTTTATCATCTTTCCTTTAAAATATTATATTTTTTCAAGGAATAGCACTTACTACTCTACTCATAAGAAGATAAATATTACTCTCAGCTTCAACAAGATGGGCTATTCCCCAAAGTCAGACAGGAATGGTCAATGTGATAATAAAAACTCAAGTTTTACTGCTATATTTCTCTTGCCTTTCTTCAGTAAATTTGTGTTTGGATGGTTCAATTTTCTCATTTCTCTTAGCCCATCTGTTACGTTTTGCTGGTGAAGAATTAGACAGTGCTAATTAGGAAGAAGGCAAGTACGTTACTGCATCAAAAAATATAGAAGTGAAGATAGTAATGGTCGAAGCAGCATTGGTATTAATCAGCTTCTTCCTGCATCTCATTCAGTCCCTCCCTTTACATGAATGAAGAAAACATGCAGAAGCTTATACAGTATGTCCTGATGACATAATTTATAAGTTACTGAGCATTAGACTTCAGGAGAATATACCTCTATTGCTAGTGTTTTTGTTTTTAATTGAAGTATAATTTATATTTAATAAAGTGAGTGAAATATAAGTGTAAAGCTCAAAGAATAATCACAAAACAAATAACCATGTAATTAACATTTTGTCCAAGAAACCAAATAGCTCCAGCTTCAAAGAAATTCATCTTGTGGTTTCTCCCTATCAACTACCCTCTTTTTCCTCTTTGAAGGTACCCACTATCCCAAATAATAACACTATAATTTAGGTTTTCCTGGTTTTAAACTTTATAAGTGGAAACAAACACAGAGTCTATACTATTTCGTGAAAGTGCTTTTCACTCAATGTTATGAATATAAGATTTATCCATGCTGTTCCATGTAGCTGCATTTCGTTCATTTTCATTGCTTTGTCTTATTCCACTGTGTGAATATATCAAATTTATTCTTTCAGCTAATGATGGACACTTGGATTGTTTTTAATTTGGGGATAGTATGAATAGTATTGCTATTGAACATGTTTCAGGGTACACATGTGCGTGTACTTACCTAGGAGTGGAACTGCAAGGTCATAGGGTATGCCCACATTCAATTTTAGTACATAATATTAAAAAGCTTTCTAACGTGGTTATAGCAAGGTGTACCTCCACTGATAGGGGTGAGCATTCCCATTTTTCTACATCTTTGACGAAACTTTGTGTTACCAATCTTTTTACATTTTATTTATTCTTCTGCATATTTAGATATATTTTATTGTGTTTTGAATTGCATTTTCTTGCTTAATAATGACATTGAGTACTTCATTTGTTTATTGCTCATTTGGATGTTCTCTTTCCTGAAATACCTGTTTAAGTCCCTTTCCCATTTTTCTATAGGATATTTTGACTTTTTCTTACTGTTTTATAGGAATTTGTTGTATATTCAGAATATGAACCCCCTGTTAGTTCTATCTGATATACATATCTTCTTCCACTATATGCTTGCCTTTCACTTTCTTAAAAGTGACTTTTGATGAACAAAAGTTCTTATTTTCAAGGTATTCAGTATATTAATCTTTTCCTTTATAGTTAGTATTTTTGTATGCTGCTTTAAAAAAATCTTACCCTACCCCTGGTTATGAAGATATTGTCCTGTTTATCTTCAAGAAGTTTTACTGTTTTGCTTTTTGTACCAGATTGGCAATCCATTTGAAATTTATTTTTATGTATATGGTATGAGGCCTTAAGTTTTATTATTTTTCCATATTAATATCAATTTACCCAGCATTCTTTATTGAAAATATCATCATTTAATCACTGCTTCATAATGCTGCTTCATTATAATCAAGTGTCCATGTAAGTGTGGGTCTGTTTTTTCATTCTCAATCTTGTTGCATGGGTCAACTTGTCTATCCTTGAGTTATTGCTATTAATACACTGTCTCAGTTGCTGTAGTTTTATAACTCTTCATAACTGGAAGAGTAAGTCTTCCTCACACTTTGTTATGTTTCCAGAGCGTGTTTATCATTCTTAGTCACTTGTACATTTGTATACATTTTAGAAGTAGCTTCTTTATTTCTAACACAGAGAGAGAGAGAGAGAGAGAGAGAGAGAGAGAGAGAGAGAGAGAGTCTGACATTTTGTGATTGCGTTGATTCTTTAGTTTCATTTAGGAAAAGGTAGTATCTTTAAAATACTTAGTTTTCTAATTGATTAACGTGGTAAATTCTGCCCCTTATTTAAATCTTTAATTTTCCCAGTGGTGTGTGAGAGAGTGAATGTGTGTGAGTGTGTAGAGGTCAGGCATAAATTTTTTTAGACTTATTTCTAGTATTTGATTTTTTTGTGTTTGCTGTTATGCATAGAAATTTAAAATTTTTCATTTTCCATTTGTTGCTGGAATATAAAAATCAATTAATTTTTAAACTTTTACTTTGTACCCAGTGACCTTGCTAAGTTCACTTATTATTTCAATAATTTATGTAGATTTAAATTTTTTTCTATGTAATCAATTATACTGTCTATGAATAATGAGTTTTAGTCCTTTTTTTCAATGGTATACTTTTTTTTTTTTTTTCTGCTTTTTGGTATGTGGGTGGCTCCCTGGCTGGGAATCGAACCCAGGCCGCAGCACTGACAGTGCCAGCGCCGAAGCCTTAAGCCGCTACACCATCAGGGAACTCCCCTCAATGGTATACTTTTTATTTGTTTTCATTGCTTTATTGAACTGGTTTGGAATGCTATAGAACATTTAGTAGTAGTGGAGAGTGTACTTGTCTCCCTCTTAATCTCAGAAAAAATAATTTTAGCGTTCCACCAATGTGTAATGTTTGTGATAGGTATTTTTGTAAACAGCTTTTTATCAAATTAATACAGTTTCTTTCTATTCTTAGTTCGCTAAGAGTATTTATCATGAATGGATATTAAATATTATCAAAAGATTTTCAATACATTATGGCGATAATCACATGGGTTTGGGTTTGTTTGTTTTTTACTTTTATTCTATTAATGTGGTAAATTACATTAATATATTTTTGAAGATCAACTGAATCTTGCAATTCTATAAATCTAATTTTTTCATGATGTATAATCCCTTTTGTAGACTGTTAGATTCCCTTTAACTAGTATTTTATTTAGGATTTTTACCTCTAAGTCATGAGTGAGAATGGCCTGTGTTTGTTTTTTGTTTTGTTTTGTTTTGTTTTGTTTTTGGGAATATTGCTGTCAGGTTTTGGTGGAAAGTTTATGTTGGCTTCTTAGCAAACTGTTTTCATGCTCCTTCTGGCTTGAAGAAGTAAGCTACCATGAAGTAAATGATCCACATATCAAGGAAAGACAGGAAGCCTCTAGGAATTAACATTGGTCACAAGGAAAAAACTGAAGCTTCAGTTCAGCAGTGGAAAGAAATTCATTCTTCCAATGAACTGTGGGAGCTTGGGAGTGGATCTGTCCCCATTTAAACCTCCAGATGAGAACATAGGCCATATGACACCTTGACTGCAACCTTGTTAGACCCTGAGCAGAGAACTCAGGTGAATTGTTCCTCAACACCTATCCTATAGAAAATAATAAGATAATAAACATATATTATTTTAAACTTCTAAGTTTGTGGTGATTTCATATGCAGCAATAAAAAATCTAAACACTCATTTTATCTTTTGACATGTCCTTTCATTATTTGAACACTTCTTTATTTTATTGCCCAACAAAATATTCCAGGTTCAGCTTGACAGTCTCTGAATAAACTTGGAATAAAACATTTTCCAAGGAACTCTGGTTCTTTTTAAAAGAGAATGGAATTTAGTAAACAAGACCTGGGTGCTAGATATACTGATGCTATTGGGAAGTGTGTTGTTCCTAGGCCTTCTCATTGGGCAGAACTAGGGAATATATGTCTGTGTACATTCACATTTATATCTACAAGCATAGTTACTTCTGTATCAATCTATACATATTGAAAAATATGAGTTCACACTGAAACCTCACTTCTAATCCAGCACCAGAAGATTTATTCTACTTTCCTTAATCCCTTCTCTGATAGGAGAAACTTAGTTACTATCGTCTTCAATGTGTTTACTTATTGAGTAAATTCCTTTGTGAGTAACCAGTCTCCCATCATCTGTGTCCACTTCATAGACGCCCTCATCACCCTGCTCAGTGTTCATGACCCAATTGGCTGAACCAATGCCACAGGATCCTCCAAAATACCTATTTTGATAGGCCTCACCTAAGGTATTATGAAATGAATTGTCCAAGAAGGAAGAGACATCTAGTTATTTTTTATTGAGCAGCAGACATTGTATATGCAAAATTAGAGAAATAATGTGAAGTCAGGAATGATTCTCTATTTCCCCAGAAAGTATTTACATAGTTGCAGGCAGATAAGAACCCTATTAATGCCAACGTACCTTAATAAAAACTTGTAATTGATTTGAAGCTAGGCTTCTATCACTGTGAGGGCTTGCTTCAAGTTGACACTTACTTCTAGTTTCTAACCCAAAGCCTCGGCCTTTGGAAGTCTTTGAACTCCAATTTTTGTCCCCATAACTCCACGAGGCTGACAAAAACTCTTTGGCTCCCCATGCTCTCAGCTACCTCTTTCAGAATTAGAAGAATTCCCTAGGGGAAAAAGGGCTCCAAAAGCCACGCTCTCTGAATTTACTTCTTCCAGATATTATCCCCATAATTCTTCACTACCTTATTTGCTGCTTTCAAGCAATAATTTAAAGTATATTTTGTCCAGTCTCCTAGTTATTATCACTGGGTGTGTTTGTGGGGTGGGGGAGTTTGTCCAAGTTACCTAGTCTGTCATTACTGGGAGGAGAGTCCCTTACTGGTAACTTCTTACTTTTAACCTAACATATAGTTAATACAGTGTTCTTAACACCACTTAAGCACTTTATATGCTTTATCTCATTTGATTTTAAAGCCACTTTATGAAATAGGAACTGTTATTATCCCATTTTACAGTTGAGGATACAAAGTTTAGTGTGATTCAGTAGCTTGCCCAAGTTCACACAGTAGTAAACAGAGGTCAACTCAGTTCTGTCTGACTCCAAAGCCTAAGATTTAAAACACTGAGCTATGCTATTTCCCACCATTAATCTTCATAGCCTAGAAACAAAGCACGCTGTAGGGAGTCTTAGTTATTAGCCTGTTAACACAATTTTAAAAAGGAAAAAAGAAACAGAAACACTTTCTTTATTTGCTTAAATCACTATGACACGGGGCCAAAAATAGCACTCAAGTTTGGGCCTAGAGTAGTGCATTTATCTCTCCTGTCGTCCAGACAAGAACTGTGATGGATTTAAAGTTAAATTAAAAGACTTAAATAGGGAGGGAAACAAATGCCATCCTAAACTACCTTTATATACTTTGTGGAATAAATTAACTTGCAATTCAGGAGCTTGAATTCCCTCCTCCTGTGGTTAAGAATCTGTCAGTTCACATAAAATTATGCACCATGACCAGATGTTATAGAGGCAGACAAGCAAGAGTGTCTCATGATGCATCTGGACAGGAAACCTTAAATATGGTTTTCTTTAAAAAAAGAGAGAGAAAGAAAGAAATCCCAGCCACATATGTTTTTATTTTTCTTTTCAGCATTTGGTCAATGAAAACACAGGGCATGGTATCGTAGGTAGTACTTCTCAGAGGAGTGATAACATGTTTAAAAAGATTTGAAGGGCCCTAAAATTCTCTCAGGAATGAAGATTCAGATATTTTAATCTCCCATACTTTTCTGAAATATATTTATTTGTACTCGTTTATGTACATGCAAGAACAAGTTAGCTAAATTTTCTTGAAATTTTTGGGAAGTCATTTCTCTTGCAGAAATAGTTCATTTTTTTCCTATCAGTAGAATTTTCTTAGTGAGGCCACAGGGATAGTCTTTTGGATTGTCAGTTTCTCTGTGGATGATTACTTTTATTGTACCACCTTCAATTTTTAAATACAGTATCTAGACTTTCTTCAAAGAAGTCAGAATTCCTTCTATGACAATAACCGTCCTTCCTTGCAAGGTGCTTGTGAAGTTTGTAATGGATAAAGGTCTGAATGTTAATTGATTCTTCCTTGCAGAATGAGGAATTAAATGCTGACCTTCATTACACAGCCAAATGTGGAGTAATAGAAAGTGTCTTTCGGTGGTCCTGACTTTCTCTGCATTGCATCTGTACGGGCTCTTACTTACTTGACTCCAACTAGATGTTAATGATTTTCCAAAATGGATTCCCACTTGGTTAGTAATATTTGATCATGGTTAAGTTATAGTCTATCTAGATTTCAGCGCTAGTAAACATATGGCTATAGAAACAGTAAACCACACAATAAGAATCTCTTTTCTTTCTGCTGGTCTGGATTCTTCTGGGAGAAGCAGCACATTAAGTCATCAATACTTTAGTAGGGTTGCTTTTATTGAATTGAGCATTGGTGTAATCAGGTCTAGAATGAGACAGGTGGAAGCCCTCAGTAAGGCAGTAATAGGACAACTCATCAAACCAATAATTCAGTGGAGATGGTCATAAAATTGTTTCTAGAAATAGAAATATAATACAAATGGTTTTATGTTTAAAATAAGAAATTTATAACATGTGCTTATTACATGCAAGTTTTGGAATTAGACAAATGCTTGAGAGGCATGTTAAGCTATTTAAAAGGTGAATAGAATAAAGTACTTTTTTCCCCAGTAAAGGCAGCAAGCCAATAAGTTATTCACATTCAGAATTTCAGCTTCAAGTGCCTAAGAGATGGCTGGTCTCAGCTATAATTGTATCATACTAATAAACTTATACCACAAAAAATGAAATCGAGTTAGGGATAAGGTGTAGGTTTCCTCCACTTTGATCCAAGGGCAGTTGCTTCGGTAATTCCCATTTACTAAGTTTAATTTCTGTTTTACCAAATACATAAAAGTTATATATAAAAAGCTGAGTCAGCTGGCACTGGGTGTCTAAATTACTGCAGACAATGTTTTAATGACCCTTGTGTACTGTCAACCTGGAAGATGCCTAGCTAGCTGGGTGTGATATTACCCACTACGCTGAGACCTGAATAAACGTACCTTTGTGAGGACTTTTTAAAAGATATTAATCTGTGTCATCATTCTAGGGACATGGGAGCAATTCCATTTTAGTCTTAATTCTAAGAATTACTTCTGAGTAATTGGTCTGCTTTTACCTTTTAAATACTGTGAATTGGGTAACTGATGAGATTTCTCTTTTAGTGCTTGTTAACTAAAACAGAGCCAAATTAATAACCTATTCATAGAAAACTCATAGGCCCTTATGGGTAGAAAGAAACCTTTTTAAAAGTGACCTTATTCTTGGCTTCATTTTATATTCTTGCCATTGTTGTTCTGTCCTCCTTTGACTTAAGCTACCTTGCTTTATTTTAGGTATCCTCATAAGCTGCCTCATAATCCTTTCTGGAATGAGAAGAAGTACATACCAGTAAGTCACCAGTTTCTATCTTAGTAAAGATCTTGTTCATTAGATTTGCAGAGAAAGAACAGAGTTATGAGAGAATGGAATATTGTTTCGAGAGAGTTGAGGGAGGCTTCCAGGTAAAGGGAGCAACAGTTTGGGCTTCTGCTCAGCAGGGAGAAGGGAGGATCACTGAGCAGAGGGAGAAAGACGGACAGTGAAGTTCGCACACACAGATGACAAACTTGACCTGTTTCACAGTTCTGCAGTGGGTTGGCCCTTGGAGATGCAGAGCCATGAGATAAATTATTGCTGGAAATGCTTATGGAAAATTGTTATATGCCTTAATTCTAGTAGCATCTACTTCTCTACTTATTTCTTCTGCTCTCCAAGACATACACCTGGGATTAGTTATACTGGCTAGCTAGCTAACATAACTGGTTCATGATCCTCCTTCTCTGATATTTCCCTTCCTGCTGACAAACTGGTCTCCCTGCTAAGAGCAGACTGAACCCAGTGTTGACCCCTGACTCAGATTCTCTCTACTATGAGGGTGGAGATGGGACTCAGAGATGCTAGCTGTATTCTGTTCATTGCTTGAAAAAAGTGTGAGCCAAGAGTCAGATTCTGTCATAGCTCTGCCTGTCCACAGAGCAGAGAAAACTTACCTGCAGGGAGAGGCCAAAATAAAACAGGGCACATAAAGAAGCAAGAAGGACACCAGTATAGTTGCAGAGCTGGACTTCCTGATTCTCATCTCTCAAGAGCTCCAGCTATAGTTCCTGACTCGTTTCATTGTCAATATCTCCTACTGTGGCTGAGGTAACTCAGGTAGCTGTCTACCACTCCGAGGTGAATGTCACTCGCTGAGACATTCGGCCTCAAAAATCGTATGTGTAGAGATTTAAATACAACACTCATCAGTTCTCCAGGCATTTGTTGAGGGCTGCTACGTTTATCACTTGGAATAAACTGATGAACCCCATGTAGTCACTCCTTGGTATTCCTGAGGCATTGGTTCCAGGAAGCCCTGTGGATGCTGAAATCCACAAATGCTCAAGTTTTATATATAACATGGTATAGTATTTGCATATAACCTATGCATGTCCTCTTGTATACTTTAAATCATTCCTAGATTGCTTATACTACTTAATTCAATGTAAATGCTATGTAAAGAGTTGTTGTACTGCATTATTTAGGGAAGAATGATAAGAAAAGAATTGTCTATATGTGTCCAGTACAGACACAGCCATCATGAGCTTAACTGCATGTCAGCAACAATGTAACACTTTTCTTCCTGATACTTTTTGCCTTTTTTTTTTTTAATGTGGGTAGCTCCCTGGCTGGGAATTGAACCCAGGCCACAGCGTTGACAGCACTGAAGCCTTAGCCACTGCACCACCAGGGAACTCCCTCTGCCTGATATTTTTGGTCAGCATTTGGTTGAATCCATGGATGTGGAACCAGTAGTATATGGAGGGCTACTGTATATCAAGTTGCTTACTGTCTGATAGAGGATAAATCCATAAAATAGGTTAAATGGCAATGTGGGAAATGTTTATTAGCATAGAAATGTGTTTATAATAAATTCTTAAGTGAAAAAAGGAGTTTATAAAACAGTATGTACAATATAGTTATAAAATCATATATATGCATATATGAGTGTATACATACATTTGTAAACATGTATTTTTCTTTCTCAATCTGTGTGTGTGTATGTGTCTCTTGAGGGACAAAGTAAAAGTAAGTACTTAAAGGACATTAAAATATTAAAAGTGTTTATCATTCTGGTGAAATGATAAAGGGTGGCTTTTATTGCCCAAGTTTTTTCTATACACATGTGTTATTTTGAATAAAAATTATAAACAACCTAGAATGTATTCTAGTAAATTCTTCAAATAATGTAAAATAATAAGTATTTCTCAAAAATTTGTCTACATACATCTTTGTAAACCACAGTAAAAAATAAAATTAATAATAAATTAACATTTAAATATATATACAATAAGAGGATGAATATTGGGAAATTGTAGAGAAACAGGAATGTAAAATGCTTTTCACTGTAACATTTTTCCAAATAAATGACATTGTTAACAAATATAGGTAAGCTTTGTTTTGTTATGTCATCCAACAAACATTTACTGAGTTTTTCCAGGTTCTAGACCTATTTTAAGCCCTAGATGTACATCAGTGAATAAAACTGACAAATGTTCTTACTCTTGTGAAATTTACATTTTTCTAGTGGTGATATTTTTAGGAAAATAAAAACTGTCTCCTGGAACTTGAGAAATGTCACCTTTAGATGTCAGGTCTGCTCCATCCCTGTATACAGTCCTACATGTAAACCACAGTGATGCTTGGGTACAAGAAGCCCAAGATGTCTTAACAGAATTCTTGTACTTAAACTCTGTCCCAGGGAACATATGAATAACTAAAGGGGCAAATTCACACAGGTTCAGATGGGGGAAGCACAGGGGCAAAGTCAGACCCATCCTGGGCTTTATATTAGGGTAGAAGATAACAAGGAAAAGTTGTTGTTAGTTGAAGACATTATCTGAGCCACGACCTGAGAGAAAAATGAGAGTTATCTAGCTGAAGAGGTGGGAAGAAGGGCATTTCAGGAAGGGCAAGCAAGGGGAAACAGGACATGCTGTAGGGGATGCAATTGGCTCAGTACAGCTGGAGCATAGTACGTAGAGCTAGAAGTGTCAAGAAATGAGATAAAAAGGTCATTTGCTGTTTTAAAGGCAATGTTGTGCAGTAGTCAAGGATATGGATGACTCAGGAAGTTACTTATCTTAAGTGGTCTGTGGATCAATATTCTCACCAATAAAATCAGATAATGGTACATGACTCTTAGGGTATTGTAAAGATTCAATGAAATGGTCAATGTAAAGTGCTTAGAATAGTAAAAGTTTAATAAATGTTAACTACTGATTATATCATGGGGCCTTAGTATGCCATGATAGGAAACAATGTTCTTGTGACATCTACATAGTTTCAAGTTCAAGTGGATAGCTAAATAGTGCTCTTCAAACAGAGCAACTTTTGGGCTGTCAATGCCCTCCGAGAAGGTTATCCGTGTACCCACATTGTGATTGTCCAAAGTCACCTGAATTTGTGTTTTTATATAAATACAGTCAAATGTTCTGGTCTAGTCTCTCTACTGGGAGATAATTTTTTAAAAGTCATATCTTATTTGATTAATTGACAATTGTCTAATTCATTGTATCAGTGAATATCTTATGTTGCTCATAAAAAAATGCTACATCATCTATTACTACAGTTTTGTTCTGAGAGATTAAGTAGATTAACAACTCTGTTTATGACTGAGATCCGGTTGGTTGAAATTACTTGTGATCCAGTGGATCTAGGAGTTATCAATCATGCTCCTTGACAAGTAGACAGGTTGCAGTAATTCTCTCTGCAATGAAGTAATGTGCATTTTAGATTGTATGTGGCTCTAGTAGCTTTTTTTAATTCTAAATATGTATCTGGAAGTGGTCTGTTCAATGTAGTTTGCTGATGAAATATAAATAACTCTGCTTTTAATAAAACCTGAAAATAGCCTGTAACATGGTTTATGCAAAGAGAATGTGGATGAGTGATACAAGAACATGTTCACAGGTAACAGTGGACTCATTCTCATCCATGGTCTTGTGAGGCTCTTATATACTGGCTAGTTTCCTTTACAAGACAGCCACCTGTGGGTACCAAGAGCTGGCCTCCAACTCTTCCACTTTGAGTTTGGCATGTGGCTATCCATTTAAAGATTTCATTTCCTAGACTCCTTTCAGCTAAGTTTGGCCATGTAACTGAGCTCTGGTCTGTGAGAAGGTAGTGAAAGGTTTGTGTGCAATTTTCAAGTCATGCCTTTGAAAAGACACTGCTTATTCTCTGCTGCCTCTGGGAGTGGATGTTATAAGAACCAGCCTTGACCAGTAAGTGGAGGCTATACCCCAGGGGATATGGAAGCAATAGAACAGAGAGAACCTTGCTTCCTAGACAACCCAAATAGCAGTCATTATCCCCTGTCTAATCCAAAGTCACCTCATAGTTTAGACTTACACATGAGCGAGAAATGCACTTCTACTTTGCTTAAGTTATTGTCATATTGATTTCGGTAAAGCAGCCTTACTCTACCCCAAATAATAGAGTCCAAAATAGCTTTTTTTTTTTTTTTTTTTTTTTTTTTTTTTAGTGAGATGTAGACATGAAGTAGAAATCACACTTCTTGTGTTGAAAGCAGAATGTTGCTGAGTTAGCAGAGAGCCCCCATCAGGGAGCACAGTCACCTGAAAGAAAATTCTAGAGCAGAGCTGTGTCTGCCTTATTACTACATCCCCATTATCTGGAGCAGTGCCACGCACATAGTAGACCCCTGTAGGCTATTTTTTACTAAATAAATGATAGATTCAAAGCAAACCAGGTAAGATATGCCAAAATGAATGGAAACTAAGTACTTAATATAAAATAATAATAATAAATTATGGAAACTTTAAGCAATGCAAATAATAAAAAAAGGCATGTAAATAATAAAATTAGAGAAGGCAAGATGGTGACAGGAGAGGCAGTCCCTAAAGCCTCTCCCAGAAAACACAATTGAACGGCCCTCCAGGAGCCAAGAAAGAGGACCCTGAGTGACAAAACAGTTGTTGAGAAATCCACAAATCTCAAGTAAACACCTGAAGGTTGGCGAGAAGGGGGCGAGTCGGGGAGAGGGATGGGAGCTGAGACGGACTGCAACAGAACGCAATCACTGCTGACTATTCGGAGCAGAACATTTTGGGGGAGGGGAGAGACCACGGGGGAGCTGGGTTTTGGAGCTGCATGCTGGGGACTGAGTTTGGGAGCCAGCCTCTGGAACTTTTGAAGGTAGAAGGGCTGAGTGAGGACTCTGAACTGCAAAGATGACAACTGAGTCTAGGCCCCCTGGAGACCTACACAGGGCTGCAGTTCCCGTTCCCAGCCCGCTGCAAAGGCAACCCTGCTGTCTCAGGCCAGGCCCACAGCTTTGGACTTATGGAGCATGCACTTCCTTATGCACCCCAGAGTTCTGAAAGCAGTGTGAGTCCGTAGACAGCCAGATGCTGAATCAGGGCTAGGAAGAAAGACTTGATTTGATAGCATTCACCCCAGCCAGCAGAAACAAGCCTTGGAACAGCTTCCACAGCAAAGGGCAGAAGGCAGAGCCGCCCTCGGAGCGCCTTTTGTTAGTCTCTCTGCAGGACATGCGCATAGCCTCCAAACGCAGTAGGAGATCAGAAACAAGAAACAAACCCCTTTCTCCCAAAACTTGACCCCCAGTGCCACCTAGTGTCTACCCTACAGCAAGACACCCAAAAGCAATAATCTGAGCACTGAACATAAAGCCCTCATGTCAAAGAGGAAGAACCAGTGGAGAGGATGAATTCCTTAAAAACTAAAACTCCTCAGAAAGAACATAAAATTTACCCAGGAGACAGCTTCTTAGAATGGGAAGGGTCTGATTTAAGTGACAGAGAATTTAAAGCAGCCATTCTAAAGGCTGTGAGAGAAATGAAAACCTATTGGCAGAACACCATAGCTGAGATAAATAACATAAAAAGGATACAAATGAAATAAAAAGGAACTCTGTGAACAAAAAGAACAATTTAACAAAGAAATTCAAAACATAAGAAAGATTGAGACGGAAATACGAGAAATAAATAATATGATAAAAGAAGTGAGAAATGAAATAACTGCCATAGGAAACAGGACCAACCAGATGGAGGAAAGAATTAGTGATATTGAAGATCAGAACATGGAAACAGCCCAGAAAGAGGAAGAGAGGGAATATAAAACCAAAAGGATTGAAAGAACTCTGCAAGAACTATCCGACTCCATGAGACAAAACAACATCAGGATAATAGGAATAGAAGTGGGGGCAGAGCAATCTACAGAGAGCATACTCAAATAAGTCATAGATGAGAACTTTCCAAACCTATGGAAAGATCTGGAACCCCAAGTTCAAGAAGAAAACAGGTCCCCCAGATACCTGGACCCTAACAGATCTTCTCCAAGACACATGGTACTAAAGATGTCCAAAACTAAAGACAAAGAGAAAATTCTCAAGACAGCCAGGGGGAAAAGAACTATAACCTTTAGAGGAAAACCCATCAGGTTGGCATCAGATTTCTCAACAGAAACTCTACAAGCCAGGAGAGAGTGGAATCCAATATTCAAAACTTTAAAAGAGAGAAACTTCCAGCCAAGAATAAATTATCCAGCAAAATTATCTTTCAGATATGAAGGTGGAATAAAGACCTTCTCAGACAAACAGAAGCTGAGGGAATTTGCCAGCATGAGGCCAGCACTCCAAGAAATACTGAAGGAGGTTCTTTGGCCTGAAACAAAACATCAGGAAAAATGGAACAAAGTTGGGGCAACAAGAAAGAAGCAAAAATAAACAAACAAATAAACAAACAAAAACAAAGAAAGAAATAAGTAATGGCCACAGGAAATCCTCATATATCAATCATCACTCTAAATGTTAATGGACTGAACTCACCAATAAAAACACACAGAGTAGCAGACTGGATTAAAAAACAGAACCCATACATATGCTGTCTCCAGGAAACACACCTCAGCTGTAAGGACAAATACAGACTCAGAGTGAAAGGATGGGATACAATACTCCAAGCAAATGGTAACCACAGAAAAGCAGGAGTGGCCATACTGATATCTGATGAAATAAACTTCAAGTTAAAAAAGATAGTAAAAGACAAAGATGGTCATTACATAATGATAAAAGGCACAATGCAACAACAAGAAGAGTTGACACTAATTAATATGTATGCTCCCACCCAGGATGCACCAAAATACACAAACTACTAACAGACTTGAAAGGAGAAACTGATGAATACACAATCATAGTGGGAGACTTAAACACCCCGCTAACAGCCAAACAGAAAATAAATAAGGAAACGTCAGCTCTACATGACACATTAGAGCAATTGGACATAATTGACATTTACAGGACACTTCGTCCAGCAAAAAAGAGACTACACCTTCTTTTCTAGTGCACATGGAACATTCTCAAGAATAGACCACATGCTGGGACACAAAAGTAGCCTCAGCAAATTCAAGAAGATCGAAATCATACCAAGTGTATTCTCAGACCACAAAGCGTTGAAATTGGAGATCAACTGTAAAAGGAAAGCAGAAAGAAACACATATACATGGAGATTAAACAACAGCTTATTAAAAAAGGACTGGATAAAAGAACAAATAAAAGATGAGATTAAAAAATATATAGAAACTAATGACAATGAAAATACAATGTACAGAATTATTGGGACACAGCAAAAGCGGTAATAAGAGGGAAATTTATATCATTTCAGGCCTATTTTAAGAAACAAGAAAAATCACAAGAAAACATCTTAGCATCCCATCTTAAAGAACTAGAAAAAGAAGAACAGACAAAACCCAAAGTCAGCAGAAGGAAAGAAATAATAAAAATTAAAGCAGAGCTAAACCAATTAGAGAACAGAAGGACAATAGAAAAAATTAATATAACGAAGAGCTGGTTCTTTGAGAAAGTCAACAAATTGACAAACCCATGGTGAGACTAATCCAAGGATGAAAGGAAAGGACACAAATATCCAAAATTAGAAATGAAAGGGGAGAAATTACCACTGATATCACAGAAATACAAAGGATTATAAGAAAATATTATGAAGGACTTTATGCCACGAAATTTAACAACCTAGAAGAAATGGATTAAGTTTCTAGAAACTTATAGCCTACCCAGACTGAACCAAGAAGAACTGGATAATCTAAATAGACAAATCAATAGCAACGAGATTGAAATGACTATCCATAATCTCCCTAAAGGAAAAAAACCTGGACCAGATGGTTTCACCAATGAGTTCTACCAAGCATTCAAAGAAGAATTAATACCTATCCTCCTCAGACTCTTCCAAAAAATTGAAGAGGAAGCAATACTTCCTAACTCATTCTATGAGGCCAACATTACTCTAATACCAAAGCCTGACAAAGACAACACAAAAAAAAGAAACTATAGACCAATATCTCTGATGAACACAGATGCAAAAATCCTGAACAAAATATTAGCAAATACAATACAACAATGCATCAAAAAGATCATACATCACGATCAAGTGGGATTCATCCCGGGAGCACAAGGATGGTTCAACATATGAAAATCAATCAATGTGATATACCACATAAACAAAATCAAAGATAAAGACCATATGGTCATTTCAATTGATGCAGAAAAAGGTTTCGACAAGGTATAACATCCATTTATGATCAAAACACTAAATAAAATAGGTATAGAAGGAAAGTATCTCAACATAATGAAGGCCATATATGACATACCCTTGGCTAACATCATACTGAATGGGCAAAAGCTGAAACCTATTCCCCTAAAATCAGGACCAAGACAGGGATGCCTACTGTCACCACTGTTTTTTAATATAGTACTGGAAGTTCTAGCCACAGCAATTAGGCAAGAGAAAGGAATCAAAGGTATCCAAATTGGGAAAGAAGAGGTCAAATTGTCACTATTTGCGGATGACATGATCCTTTACATAAAAAATTCCAAAGATTCCACCAGGAAACTATTAGAAACAATTAACTAATATCGTAAAGTTGAAGGATACAAAATCAATGTACAAAAATCAACAGCATTCCTTTATACAAACAATGAATCCTCAGAAAAAGAAATGAGGGAGTCAATTCCTTTTGCTATCACAACAAAAAGAATGAAATACCTGGGAATTAACTTAACAAAGAACATGACAGACTTATACACAGAAAACTATAAGACACTTTTGAAAGAAATTGGAACAGATTTTAAGAGGTGGAAAAATGGTAGCTCATGGATAGGAAGACTTAACATTGTTAAAATGGCCATTCTGCCGAAAGTAATATACAGATTTAATGCAATACCCATCAAAATCCCACAATCATACTTTTGTAAAATAGATAAAAGAATTATTAGATTTATATGGAACCATAAAAGACCTTGAATTGCCAAAACAATACTACATAAAAAGAATAAGGCTGGTGGCATTACACTTCCTGACTTTTATTTATATTACAAAGCATCAATAGTCAAAACAGCTTGGTACTGGCAGAAGAACAGAAATATAGACCAATGGAATAGAACTGAAAACCCAGAAATAAACCCACAAATTTATGGACAAATGATTTTTGATAAAGGAGCAAAAAACAATGGGGAAAAGACAGCCTCTTTAGTAGGTGGTGCTGGGAAAACTGGAAAAACACATGCAAAAGAATGAACCTGAGCTGTGAACTCTCTCCATATACAAAAATTAACTCAAAATGGATTAAAGACCTTCATATCAGACCTGCAACAATAAACTGTATAGAAGAAAACATTGGTACTAAACTTATAGACCTAGGGCTCAAGGAAGACTTCATGAACCTGACCTCAAAGGCAAGGGAAGTAAAAGCAAAAATAAATGAATGGGATTTTATCAAACTAAAAAGCTTCTGCACAGCAAAAGAAACCATCAACAAGGCAAAGAGGCAGCCAACTGAATGGGAGAAAATATTTGCAAATAACGCATCAGATAAGGGTTTAATATCTAAAATATATAAAGAACTAATAAGACTTAACTACAAAAAAAAAACAAACAACCCAATTGAAAAGTGGGCAGAAGAACTAAACAGACACTTCTCCCATGAAGAAATACAAATGGCCAGCAGACATATGAAAAAATGCTCATCCTCATTAGCTATCAGGGAAATGCAAATCAAAACCACAATGAGATACCACTCACACCTGTGAGAATGGCTGTTATCAACAAGACAAGGAATAACAAGTGCTGGAGAGGATGTGGAGAAAAAGGAACTCTGGTACACTGCTGGTGGGAGTGCAAACTGGTACAACCACTGTGGAAGGCAGTGTGGAGGTTCCTCAGAAAATTGGGAGTGGAGCTACCATTTGACCCAGCAATCCCCCTTCTGGGGATCTACCCAAAAGACTTGAAAACCTTTGTCCGCAAAGACTCATGTACCCCAATGTTCATCGCAGCGCTGTTCACAGTGGCCAAAACATGGAAACAGCCAAAGTGTCCTGCGACAGATGACTGGATAAAGAAGCTGGGGTACATATACACAATGGAATATTACTCAGCTTTAAGAAAAGATGAAATATTGCCATTTGTAACAAAATGGATGGACCTGGAGATCATCATGCTTAGTGAAATAAGCCAGACAGAAAAAACAAGGAACTGTATTACTTCACTCATATGCGGAATATAAAACTGAAAGCAAAGAAAAAAGAAATGAAGAAACAAATAACCCATGGACACAATCAATAGTTTAATGTTTATTTGGGGACGAGTGGGTCAGGGAGGGGAGAAAGGGGAGGGGATGGGAGAGGAGGTCGGGGAGCTAAATATAAGGTGATGGAAAGAGAAGTCACATTAGGTGGTGAACTTATTATACAACAAGCTGACAATGCACTGTAGAATTGTATGCCTGAAACCTATGTAATCCCTGCTAACAGATGTCACCCCAATAAAT
This sequence comes from Lyroderma lyra, assembly GCA_004026885.1. Taxonomy (NCBI): domain Eukaryota; kingdom Metazoa; phylum Chordata; class Mammalia; order Chiroptera; family Megadermatidae; genus Lyroderma; species Lyroderma lyra. The sequence goes on along the minus strand of PVJL010002526.1, from coordinate 123,688 downwards.
CTAACAATAAAAATGAATATAAAAAAATAAAATAAAATTAGCATTAATGAGAGTTAATACCTGGTACTGTGCTAAAAGTTTTCTTTTCACATTCAATGTTCACAAGAACTCATTGAGGTAAATATTACTACCCTCATTTTACAGAAGAGGAAATTCAAACTTAGGAAGGTTGTGGCTACCCCAGAGCTTCATCAGAATTTCAGCTCAGGCCATGAAATTATGCTTCATGTGAATGCACTAAAACATGTCTCCCATAAAGCCATTAGAGAAAACTAACAAATGCCTTCCTCAGGGCAGTGAAGGATGAGGTGGTTGGTTTGTGGCAAAAGGGTGGTTATGACTTATGCAGAGAAGTTCAGGATTGAGGGGAAGACAGTTACTCGTGGAAATGTGGTGATTTATACAAAAGTACTTTTTATATAAACCTCTTAAAAGTTTTTGGTAAAAGTGTATAGAAAGCCCTGAATGAGATTAGGGCTTTAGGACTTCTGTGTGACTTTGACTAAATTCTTTAAAGGCCTTGAGCTTTGACTTCCTTGTCTTTCACCAAAAGAACTAGACTGGCTGGCAGCTCAGGTCACAGGCAGTTCTAACTCGTTTTACTGTGATCCCTGACCAGCTTGGGAAGAACATTAGATAAAAGTGGGTTCTTTTAGACTTTAGTCAAGCAAAGTTGATTTAAGTGCTCCCTCGATTTTCAGTCTTTAATCTTTTTTTGTTTCACCTCCTTCCTAGTCTACCTCTGGACTCCTGATACCTTTCTCCCACTTGTTTACACTGCAGAATTTTCTCAGGGAGTTTCTCCAAACATTTTTCTATGGTGTCTTCCTTCCTTAGACGATGCTTAAGCTTTTTGGCATTTTCAAATCTATTCCCTAATCATCTGAATTTCACTTTCAGCATTCACCAGCTGCTAGCTAACTAGTCAGTTGAAGAAACTAACCAGGGTCATACATGTTGTTTAGTTTCCTTTACACGACAGCCACCTCTGTGTTTGCAGTAGGTACCACAAGTTGGCTTTCAGTATCCACTTTCCCTTTGAGTTCGGCAAGGGGATGGTGGTTGATAATAGCCTAATCCCTTCTCATGTCACAAATACCATTCAGGGACTTCGCCCCATGGATCGAATAGGTCAGGCATAGAGGAGCTTCTGGGGTTTGCATAAGCAAGTTATACAAGGTCAGACAATTAATTTCACGAACTCATCCTAGAAAAAGTGCTACACACCTCATTGCTGAATATCACTACGGTCACCTTTGAAGTACTCCCCTTGGGAAGCCATGCACAGAAGGCAGAGTCTAGTCCACATTTCAAAGCAATTTTGGAACTTTTTTCTGGCCTGGCCATCAGAGTTGTCATCAGACCCAAAATCTGACCATTAAGTTCGTAAATTTGCCACTATGCACTTAGGTTGGCAACACTGTACAAACGACCGGGTAAGGTGTCATAATCCTCCAAGTGTGACTGTGTGGTAGGGGTTTTTTCACTGTCAGCTTTAATTCACCTCTCAGGACAGTTCAAACAAATGTAAGATCATTTCTAGAAAGAGTTTCTGCACTCAACTGCTGCCTCTTTCCAAGTCTGGTAACCTGGGGAGTATAATCTAGATAGAAATCCCAGATTCCCATCACTTTTCTCTGTCTTAAACCCAAAGCAAATCACAAGACATCAAACCCCTGCACCCCATTTCCTTAGACTTAAGGTGTGCTCTCTTAGAACTCCAGAATCACAAGCACTTTCTAAGGGAAAGTGTCCCTGATGTCAAAGGACTGAGAAAGGAATGGTGCATGGAGATGGAGAAGTGGCACAGTTGATTATATCAGTGTACATAATAAAGATACATATTGTTTTGCAAGTGGGGAATTGTAACATCATCATAAATGCCACACTACATTTACACATTAATTGGCATTGAGCACAAGGTTTAAAAGCTCTCACAGAGAGGACTATTTTAACTTGGGCTTGGAAGGATGAATAAGAATTTGCCAGTTTAAGCAGTAGGGGAATTCCAGGCCCGGGAGCATGCATGAGCAAGAGTCCACAGGTGTGAGCATGCATGGAGCATTCAGGAAACAACATGGAGCAGGGTGGGGCTGCAACATGGGGGACATGGGCCTAGAGCTGGGAGGTGAAGTGGGAAGGCAGTATGTCTGATAATATAGCCTGTGTACTTGAACTGAAGAAATTGAATAAATGAGAGTAAATGGGAGTGAGTCTGGACATTTTCAGGGACCTGAGAAGAATTTATTGTGTATGGGAACCTGATGGGAGAATCTTTGATAGTCAGGAAAAATAGACTCTAATCCTGGTCTTGTCCAAACCAAGACTATCTGGTGGTAGATTCCCCAATAATGATACAGGAAGTCCTAAGTCCTCTCTGCCTTCCCCTGGGTTTAACCATGTCAGACATAAGCCAAGATAATTCTGTAATGGTGTTACCCCAGCATCCAGGACATGGGGAGGGGAACTGTTACTGAGTTATCATTATTGGTCTCTGCCTGAGTACCTTTATTGTAGTGACTATTTTATTTTATTTTCCTCTGTATCTCTCCAGGAAACACTGGGCAAGTCAGTGTCTTATGCTTCTTTATTGGAAAGTACTATTTTATTAAAGTGCATGACTTCAATTCAAAGGCTTTGAGGGAGCTGTGGAGTGTGTGTGTGTGTGTGTGTGTGTGTGTGTGTGTGTGTGTGTGTAGAAACCACCAGTAAGTCTTGAAGTTACTCAGAGTCTTAAAAGTCCTTCTATCACCTGGCAATAAGGGTAGCATCTGTTTTGGGTAGGGAGGAATGAAGAGAGGTGCAATTGGTATTGCCACTAGCAGACACAAGGTGACTAGAGGCATTAGATGTTTATACAGACAAGCCTCCTATCATTCCAGGGCTGCAATCAAATCCATCTGAGTAAAGTACTTCACAGAGCACTCACTGTCATGCCAGGAAAGACTGTGGCAATCAGGCTGAAGAGGAAGAGAATCCCAGCTCCATTCATATTAGTTGTGTGATTTGAGTGAGTTGCTTAACTTTTGAGAGCCTCAGTTGCCTCATCCTTAACATATTTCTTTTTTTTTTTTAATTCATTTTTATTGTTAGACTTATTGGGGTGACATCTGTTAGCAAGGATTACATAGGTTTCAGGCATATAATTCTACAGTGCATTGTCAACTTGATGTATAATAAATTCACCACCTAATGTGACTTCTCTTTCCATCACCTTATATTTAGCTTCCCCCCCTCCTCTCCCACCCCCTCCCCTTTCTCCCCTCCCTAACATATTTCTTAATAGGGTCACTATTAAGATATTAATACAGTGATGATCAAGTGTGTGAAAATGCCTGGCTCGGTGCATGAGAGCTCAGTCAATTGTAGAATTACTTCTTCCTTCTGAGTCATAACTAGCCCCCAGTACATCTTGCTCAGCTTCTTCTCTTTAGAATAAATCATCCCAGTTCCTTAAACCTTTTGACTGAGTCTTATTGCTGAGCCTCTCATTATGTCTGTGGCTGTTTACAGACCTTGCCTTTGGTTCTTTGGTGACACTTGAGAGGAGCCCAGCGTTTTAGGAGCTGACAGCCACAGCTGCATGGCTGTCTCATTCTCACCCATCACACTATTTCCACTTCCAGGATCCTCCCTCCTGCTGGGACACAGTCCAAGCTGAGACACTCTTAGCCACCACTCCCACCCCTTCCCAAGTCGGGGTGATGACTAGTTCTCAAGCAGCCACTCCTGAGACAGGCTCTTGGCAAGGCTTCAGCTGCTACCAAGACACAAATTCTGCCCCTGCAATTTCCTCATTTCTGGGGATGAAGCCGTCATAAAAAGAGGGAGGGGGCTCTCTGTTACACATCCACCTGTAGCATTTTAATTTCAGTAATGGATAGAACGACTCTGTATAAATTCTTTGAGGATCCAGAAAGGACACCACTGCCAAACAATCTCCCCACTAAAGTATAACTAATGCAAAACCAATGCATGGCTGCACTTCCAATCTGGACAGTTGCTCCAACTGGAAGCAAACTGAAATACCAATTTTTGTGCTAAATGTGACCAACAACTGCTGAATAATGAAAAACCCTGAGAAATTTTGCTCCGTTACATAAAAACAATCACATGCCTATTTAATTAATATGTCTTAGTAAACATTCAAGTGCCTATTTTGTGTCAATATGCTATTATCAATATATTGAGATGCTATGCTTAGAGACTTAATGTGTGTTGTCTCATTAAATGAGAATATTTGTGATATATACAATATAACTAAGTCTGTGCCATTGTTTATTCCTTTTAATCTCTCACAATAGTATTTACTTTCCATAGATGTCAAAACTGAGGCAGCATCATTTATGCCTTTCTCTGAAGCAGAATCAGGTCCTATGATGGGAGTCACGTGACAGCCTATTATTTACATGTAGCACCATAGCCTTCATGGTAACTAAATTTCAAGTTAGGATATTGATCTAGTGGCTCTATCAAAAACATTTTAGAATTTTCATTTACTACCTAAATTTTGGTAATTCTTATTCTTTCAACTTAACAAAATGTTTGCAGTCTAAGAAAGTGCTTGACACCTTATTTCACTAACTCCTTGTGCCTTTTCAGAATGTTTGTAATGTGAGAATGGTGGTGTGGTGGTGATAATATTAAGATGAGATTCAGCAATAGAACATTTCACAATACAAACCAGAAAAATTCTTGGCTTTTGTGTAGATTCTGACTCTTATAACCATATACCACTAAAATTTGACATAAAGACTAGAAGACCTACAAATAGTTACTTGGCAAGTTTTGATCTTTCAGAGAAAGGTCAAATTAAATTTAACTTGAAAACTGCATACGAGAAAACTGAATTTCGTAATGCAGTCCATAATTATTTCAATGTATATCTGAATGTAAGGAAACATTAAGAAGTTAAAAAATTTAAGTCATATAATATTAGACTCTTAACTTGAAGTTTTTTAGTCCACTGGTTTAATTCAAAATGGACACGTCTCTACTCAAAACTATAAATCTTTTAAAATAATTCCTCTGCTTTTCTTTTGTCCCCTTACCCTGAAAATGGGGCAAAACAAAAACAAAAAACAAAAACGGGTCTCTAAAATATTTGTTTGACTAATGAACAAAGGAATGAATTCTGACTTCTATGAAGGAATTGTGGTGTTAACATGAGTCACAGCACCATATCTGGGGGTATTAGTTCTGCTGAATTTTTCTTAAGTAAAGAGCACGTGCTTGGGAATGCTCCCTTAGTATACATAGGAGGTAACACCTCAGGATTGGGAATTATTTTAAAGGGGGCTTCTTTGTTTGTGAAATGTTGATGACCACTGAACTAATCCAGAACATCTCTGGAGGGAAATTTGATTTAAGAATGTCCCCTTCAAATTACTAGATACTTAGACACTATAAATGAGGCTGGAAACTCAGTCAGGAGTTGATGTTATAGTCTTGATGCAGAATTTCTGTTTTTCCAAAAAACTCTTTTTGCTCCTAAGAGCCTCAACTGATTGAGTGAGTCCCACCATATTATTGAAGATAATTTCCTTTACTTAAGGTCAACAAATTATAGGTATTAAGCACAACTACAAGATGCCTTCGCAGCAATACCTAGGTTAATGTTTGATTAAATAACTGGGTACTATCGCCTCGGCAGGTTGACACATAACACTAACCATGTGGCAAGTATGCTAAAAAACAACACAGACTCAGATCATACTGCTTCATGCCGCTGTGCCTTTGTACAAGCTGCAATGACCATCAGGAATTCACTCCCTCATGTTGTCCACGTACTCTTTGAATACATCTTCTACTTACTCATTCAGATTTCACCCCCTTACTATAGTATGGGTTGAAAGACACCCGAGTTATTCAGGAGGGAGAAGCAATAGGACTCTGTGGCTGGTGGATTTTAAAAGTGATAGAGGGAAAGGAAATGTGGGATAACTCCCAGGTGCCTGCCTTGGACAAGGTGACTGGTGTTATTCACTGGTGCAGAAAATGGAGAAAAAAGAACTTGGCCGAGAAGATGATATTTTAAGTTCAGACACACTGAGTTTGACTTGCCTAGGTGTCGTGGTAAAAATGCATAGAGGAAAAATAGTTCTCTGGACAGAGACCTGAATTAAACATACAAATCTGGAATGTATCTTAGGTAAATGAGAACTGAAACCACGGGAATGGAAGGAGTTGCACAGGGAATTACATGGAGTGAGAAGACCGAAAGCAGAATTCTGAAAAAATTGTCAACAGGGAAAGAAACAGGCAGGGAAAAGTGCCTTTGGAGGAGACTGAGAAATAATTGTCAACAAAGGAGAAGGAAAACCAGGAAAATGTTGTGTCACAAAATAAAAGCAACCAGTCAGTGTCAGATAGAACTGATGAGTCAAATAAGATGTGGTCTAAAATACTGTTCATTATAACTAGCAAGAAGGTCATTGGTGATCTTGGAGAAAATATTTGCAGCAAAGTGGTGGGAGTGGAAGCTAGAATGCAATAGGATGAACCCTAGATAGGATATCAAGAAGTGGAAGCAGCCAGTGTGGACAAATCTCCCACTGACGAACATCCTCTTTGTGTAAATAGAGAGATTAGTTTTTGGAATGTAGCAGTCTGGATCCAATCAGGATGCTGAAGCCACATGGTGATTTCAACAGAGGAAATTTAATTTAAAGGATTATTAAATATGATAGTAGAGTAACTTTAGGGTAAGAGAATACTTTTGATGTATCCCGGGCAGGAGGTGGACACACCTGAAGGGGCCCCCCCTCTCCAAGGCTGCAGTTCGCATCTCATTGGAGAGTGTGTGTTTGAACCCACCAAATGGCAAAGAAGTTTGCTGGTTTGCTTGTCAGAGCTGGTCTGCAGCCACAAGACAAACAGGAAGGAAGGCTCTGGAGCACAGGCAGAGCTGGCAAGCCACATCTGGTGGCCAGCGCATGGGCATGCAGGAGGAATGGGACACGGGGCCCCCTGAATGGGGATGAATGTGAGGTTGGGAGAAGCACAGCATGGGGAGGACTGTGGGAGACACACCTGGGGAGGGGGATGAGCACCAACCATCAGGGAGCCAGTGACAACAGGAGCCTGAAACCCAGGATGTCCATATGGAGAGGGCAGCAGACAGATGATTACCAGCCCATGCTGTAGCTGCATTGTCCCTGAGGGACAGTGCCTTCTGGGTGAGGGGGGCCAAGTACCACCAGATGTCCTCACACTCACACTGCTGATCCATCATGCTACAGCCGGAAACCTCAGGAGAGCCCCTTCCTGCTGCCATGCCCCTCCAGTGCTCTCTACTGAGAAAGCTTGACACGCTGCTACTTGAACAGAGAAATGCTGAAAGCAATGCCTTCCACTATCACAGAGCATATATTTGGAGCCTAGAGACAATTAATTTATAGAGGCTGTGCAACATGCTACTTTGTTTACCAAAAACCTTTCTTTCAATCTCTGGTAAAGATGAATGAGATAGGATTGAAGAAGCACTAAATTGGGAGATCCCAAATAGTAACAGCTCTGATTTGCAGAGTTGTTTGCTTTTTAAGCTGTTTAGTCACCCTGGTATCCAGATAAAAATGCAAATATAGCATTGCTCTAGATTTGGGGTTTGTTGGTGGGGTTTTAAGAGGAAGATCCTGAGCCATGCACCAAGGTCTTCAGGGAAAGAGAAAGTTGCCAGGAAACAGTAAATGATGTGAGTGATGAGGGAAAGAAGTGGGACAGCAGAATAAAGATCCTTGAGAAGAGTGGGGAGGATCAGCAGTGTGGAAGCACTGAGGGAAGCCAGGAAGAGGCCAAGATATAAGGAAGTCAGTTAGCAATGGAATAAAGGATCCAGAGACCATGGTAGAAGGGAAGGGGTTGGTCGGTGGTATTATATAGATTATACCTGAGGTGAGGTATTCCATAGCAGTAAGAGCAGGACAGAGAAGGCTGAGCCTTTCATCAGGGAGTTGAGAAAAAAGCATGGATGACAGCAACTCACCACAAATGCCCTCGCTTTGCCACAAGTCTTTTTGCTATTTGAAGTGTATTTCTGGTCTCCAAGATGCGATGCAGGCTGTCACCGGGCTTGCAATCATGCAGCAAGGGTCCCATTCAGGGGAGGGATTTCTCAGTGTTCAAAAGTGCTCGTGGTCCTGGTTAGAGATCCAGGATGCTTGTGAATTTTTAAAAATTTCTTTCTTTGTTTTTTACTTAGACTTGTTTTAATATAAGAATAATGTAACTACATTGAAGAAATTTTGGAAAGGGAGAAAAAAGGAAAAAATACTGATTCTCACCCTACTATAACAATTTAGGAGTTTTTTTTTCTTTTATGGCTTTTCTTTCTCCTGTGCATATTTTAAAACACTGCTATACTCTTAGTGATACACAGTTTTATATCTTAAGTTAGCAAATCATAAATATTCTTCATGTAGCTACATGGTCTTCATAACTATAATTTAAAAGGTTTGCATAATAATTCATTTGTTGGGTGCATTATCATTTATTTATTTCTCTGTTGGACTGATTTTCCTTAGAATTGTTAACAAATTGCTCAGGGACTATGATTTGTGATCATAACTGTGTAGGACAATTTATTTTTATGCCAGTAGTTTTTAAAGTTCTGGTTTCAAAATCATAGCTATTCATGAAAGGTTTCCTAGGTTACATTTTGAATTCAACATATCTTTGATGACATCATGGTAGAGTGTCTTTTGTTCAAGAGGGAGGCACATAGCTCTGTCTGATGTTTCTTTGACTCAGCATCAAAGGCTTTTATGCATTTTTGGTCTTTTATAAGTAAGAAATGAAAGAAGAGAAAGGAGCTCATTGTCCTTAGAAATAACATTTCTATAGTGGCTACAGATCTGGAAGCTTAATCATGTGAGCATTTCTCACACCACCCCCATGCCTACTTTGTATGATTCAACTGTAGCTGCCTCTCTGTGTTTCAGTTCTCACTGCCACAATTGGATAAAATATTAAAGTAGAGTGAAATAAACTCATAAGTGTTTCTTGGGATGTATTTTAGATTGCCTCTATAGAAACCCAAGTTTTAAGGTGAATAGTTTCTTTGGCAGGAAGCCAGTCCCTGAGGACACTGGGTATTCTCAGTAGAACTAAAGAACAAGGCAGAGAATAGGGATGTGAAGAAGTCTAAAGAAATTGGTGCTCTATCCGTGACTCACTGGCTTAGGGCCTTACAGTCCCTGGGACTAGGGCAAGGTTCGTCTCAGAATCTGGAATGGTACCGAGCCCACTGGTTGGGGTTAAGCCATCTTATCCATAAAGATTAAACAAATGCAGGACAATAGAACCAAGTAAGTGGTCGGTCCTTCCATTATCACTATAAGTCTAGAACTTTGTTGAGGATGTGCTGGAGTTGACTTGTACTATATACCAAGAGCCGATGGTTAAATTTTAAGGAATTCTGTAGCTGGTTGACTGATACTTGTAGTTTGAAATTAGCTATCATGGGAGTATTTACACCACAGAAATCAGCACCATGGAATTACACCACAGGAGTGCTGCAAATAAGGACCTCCCCCTCCCTGCCAGATGATCGGGTTGTTAAACCAGCACATCTCTGATGGCGCCTCCACATTTATCATAGGCAACTTGACATGTTTTTCTTTTAGTTGGAATAAACCACGCTGAGCCTCATTTTCTCATCTATAAAACATGAAGCCCAGAATTTAGATTTGAAAGAGATTTTAGAAATTATCTAGCCAAGTTTTTATTTCACAGATACTATTAGCTCTGACTAGACGGTGGTAGAGTAAACTCTTCATTAACAAGAACTCAAGCAACCAGCACTCTCAAGCAACCTGCAAAATATCAAGCAACTTAAGAGTGCTGGTTGCTTGAGTTCTGGTTAACAGAGAGTCTACTTACATTTATCTGGCAACTACCAATCCCCATAGGTGCGCGTTAACTGAGCATCTACTGTATATTTTTTCTCAGAGGCAGAAGCCACGGAGGCATCTATCACTTTGTAGGGTAATCAAAACGGCCCACTCAATCTGAAGCAGGATTCTTGGTACTTGAAGCCTGAGGTATTGCAGAGCTTGTCATGTTTTTCCAGTTCATGATCACAGGTCAGGCAGAAACAGAAAGTCTAAGTCTTGGAGTGGAGGCCTGGACTCAGAGACTAGGTAGGTCAGTGGGATCAGAGGAGGCTCAGTCAGTCATTCCAGGAAGAAGCAGGTGTGTTCTAGTGATTTAATAGGTAAGATAGTATCTGGTAGACTGAGGTGGGAAAAGATAAGGTGCAAAACCAGGCCAAAATCAGGGTTTTCGTTCAAACAGGTGGGACAATCATTTTTAAAAGTCCAGGTGAGAAGACAGTAGATATTAAAAAAAAAATCAGTTTTCAGAATTTGATGCTTAAGTTCAGGGAAAATAAATCTGATCATTGATGGCACTGGCGACTCCAATGCCCATTTCAAGTTGCCTAGCACATACACTACATACACAATATCAAAGAAGCTTGGCACTTGCTAAATATATATAACCTTCTAGAATGGGGAGTCCATGGGGTTCTTTGCCTTAATGATACAGGGAAATGGTCTTGATTCCTAGTCCAAAATGATCCTTGAAGGACATCTTAGAAAAAAAAATTTTGGAAGGCTGTACATTTCCCCCTGGATTCTTCTTTTCTTTTTATGGTATGTTATCCTCTACTTCCATGCTTTTTCTTTACCCCAATCATTGTCGCGGTTAACTTTGATTGCAGAAATCCGTCTCAGAATTGGCTTGCTGCCTAAAGTTGACTATAACTAAGTTCACTAGTCTTCTCTTACACACTATCAATTAAATCATGTTTGGATTGAGCAATTACAAATAATAAATCCCTTTTCATTTAAATACAGATATGCAGGTGAGGGACAAGAACTCTTTTGGGTACCCTGATCAGATGAGAACTAGCATCACAATAGGAGGTCTCTGAGGAATAGGTACTGAGGGAAGAAGGGGCCAAAATTGGAGCACGACTACTAGGAATTTTTAAATCAGAGGGAAATTCTTAGATCACCTTGATCAGAGGCAATATTACTCTAAGAACACAGAATGGAAGTGAATTTTCAGGTAGTGTGCATTTGGGGAAACAACAAGCACTGCATTATCCCAGAGGAATTGATTTAGAATAGTCTCATTTTTCTAGTAACTATGTAATAAAAGAAAGATGTTACATCTACAGATATCACTAGTAATATCTAATTAATAGTATTCTCTCATGAAACACAGGTAATGAGCTATAGTTTAGTCATTCTAAATTCTATAGTAGTGATTTCAGAGAATTCTCCACCTTATATGTCTGACACAAGGAAACACCCTTCTATTTTAAAGTTTATTTTACATATTACTTGTATGTGATTTCTTCAGCATTGGAAGATTGCTTCATCTGACTTGTTTTCCCACGTGCCTTAATGTATGCTAATTTTTATCAGTGCCACTTTTATTCCCTACCTATTGCCAAGTTCATAGATCAAGTATTTATTTGGAATCCCATTAATTATTATTATAGGGTTAAATTATCCACATGCCAAATTAAACCGTATTTTAAAAAATTAATACCTGAAAATACTTCTTTTTTTTTTTGAGTTTAGCTTGTATTAAAGGGAATTTGACTCACAATAATTTAAATGGCATTTGATAAATATTTATTAGGTATTTTACTACCTAAACCATACATCAATTGCAATAGTTGTTTTTAGAAAACTAATAAGAGTTTTTCCAATGTTTTATCTTTCTGCATTATGAGATGCATTTTACATTTTGATGAGATACAAAATGCATTATAAAAATATTGATATCGTGGATTTACATAGTCAACTATTCCCCTCAGGATATCTACTCATTTTATACATTATGGAAAATGTTTTTCAGCTTGTTCAATAATAGAAACATAAAATTTTGATTAGTAGGAGTCCCAGAGTCGATGGGAGAAAAGGGAGGGTAGACTTGGGCCACTGGACACAAATTCTATCCTGCCATCCAATAAATAATACTAAATCTGCATGATTGCTAATTATAAAAGATGCCATCTGTGATGTTCACTCAAGGAAACAGGATTAGGGTGTATTAATAAAGTTGAGATGAGGACAGTGCACAGCCTGAAATTAGGCAGGCATAGGGTATTATTAGTCATGGGTGCTAAAGGCAATGGGGAAAAAATGTTTTAATAGGAAAGAGGAAGGTACATGGCTAGTGTAAAATACTGCTGCCTACAGAGTTGAAACCATTTTGTCTTAAGAAAGCATATTTTATCTGTCCCTGTGGTTGTTGAAAAATTGGGAAATTGATTGATCGCACTTCACAACTGATGGACTGTGTGGAATGCACTAAGTTGATGTAAAACAGCTGTTTGTGTATTCCAGTGCTAGCATCAAGGAGGCCGAATAAAATTAAGAGGCTCTGGCATAAAACAAAGACATCATTGTAATCATCAGGATGCTTTTACACATTGTCCTAAGATTATTATGTAATTGTCTGACCCTCTTGATAATTCTTGTTTACCACTGAGCCAGTTCTTTTGAGAAATTAAACATCCATGTTTTAATCTTGCAAGACTGACTTTTACCAATGAATAGTCATGCAACGCAGGCATCTGCGGTGGGAGAAGGGGTACTTCTCTATCAGGCCTGCTCAGTAGCTTTTTAGTGACTTCTTCCTTCATCCAGCGGTGTCACAACATCCACACCCACTGTCCCTTGACACCATAGTTCATTTCCTAAGGATGTTAAACAATTCTGAACTGTTTGTTGTTTCATTGCTCATATTACACAAATGTTTCTACATCTAAACCATCAGTTCCTAAGTGGTGGTATGCGTACCCCCAGGGGTACATGCTGAGCTGTTCAGGGGTACACAAAACATAATCAGTAATGCTGAAAAAACAAGTAGAGTAAAAAAAGGCAAGATGTTAGTTATAGAACAATAAATGGTAAGTGTGAATCATTAATGGAGACACTTCAAAATTAGATCACATTAGCACATGATTGATGAGAGCGTGGTTATGAACCCTTCCACCAAACCTCTCTTCTACCAGTCATTATGCCCAGTTCCAGAACAATCCATTTGCAATGTTTCTAGAACTTCCCCAAACATATAAATACATTCATAGCCAGACTGATCAGTTTAGTTACTGACTGAGTAAAAGCGTGTTGTCTTTAATTGTGATTCTTTTCAAGTAGGTTTTTTAATTTAATGTTTAAAAACTTGATCATCGTTATCAATATTTAACTGTATTATGGATATTGTAAAATTAAATCTGTGGTTTGTACTTTTCATGTAGTAATTTTTCTTTCCTAACTTATTACCTCATCTCCTATTTTACATTGATAGGCACTATACAAAGGTATCAATATTTAAAAAAGTTGTTTTAAAAACAAGGGGTACAATTCATAGAAATGGGTTTAAAAGGGGTACACAAGTGGAAAAAGGTTGGGAACCACTGATCTAAACACTAAGTAAGCTAACTTATAGTCAGTTTATTGATTATTGCTTACAGCCAATTGATTACAAACTCTTTTCAGGAAGAAAAATTCTGGAATAAATTAGGAATAATTGGGTTTAAAACAATCTTGGTCAGATCAACCTTGGTCAAACCAACCCAGTCAAATTGTCCTTGCTTCCTAAAGTTTAAATTCTTCATTAATTATAGTTAAGGTAGAAATATAAACTCCAAACAAAATGAATTTGCATAAGTACCACATTCTGTAGCAGGCAAAGAATATTTGAACTTTTAAACCCTAATTTAGCTCTCCAGCCCCTTTAAGAGGTTCTGGTTGTTTAATCAAAGATAACAAAATTTTCAAAGATATTATCTATAAGACCACATGAAAAATTGGCTGTAAAGTTAATATTTAATTCAAAGTATTTCTGCCCTCAGATTTAAAAATGTTTCTTAGGAGAAAAATGAATTGCTTTAAATTTAAGTCATCATTAAAAATTTGTTTTTAATCAACAAGTGTTTATGAAGTTTCCAGCAGGTGCTAGTGGAGTGTTACTGAAACCAGATTGCCATGTGAAAAAACGACAAGTCTTTGTAATAATTTAAGACTTCTGCAAGTCACCTCTCAATCATCTGACTTGACAAATAGGAATATTGAACTCAATGCAATTCCTGCTACTCTTGGATGTGATGGGGCTGGGGTGGGGTGGGGGGTTTGCAGTGTTTGAGATGGACAAATGAAGCCAATTTCTGCAACTGGGTACCAAGAAACTGCATTACTCTTGGGGAATGGGAGAAAGCTTTATCTTAGAGCAGAGAAGTAGAGGAATTGAAGTTTGAATTGTAGAGGTTTATGTTCCAAGTTAAAGATTTAGAGTTTGGCTTTGACTCAAAATAAAAGTACAGATCAAGGTTTAGTTCTGCAATTTTTGGATCCATTGCAATGATGGACAAGCCTATAGAAGGTTCACCAGCAATTCCAAGGTTGTTGCCAGGAAATATGAAATTGGGGAAATATTGATAAGATAGGCAGACTTCTCGAGTGGATAAATACAGTTCAAATGTCAGAAGGAATAAGCTCTCTACTTACCCGTGCTTTTTAATCAAAATAAATTCTTTAATATATACTACCGACATGTTATATTTTCTTACCCATGCGATAGCATGATGAGAGGGCATTTCTTTTCAAAACTGCTTTGTATTTTCACTAGTTCAGCAGTTAGGTTTCCTAAAATATACATGTTTATCGTATTTGCATCTGTAACTGCTCCAGGCCACTTTCACTGCTTTCAGTTCCATTTGTTTCAACTTGACTTCAGCTACTATTTTTAACCCAAGTGATAATGACCTCATTAACACCACAAGGCTTCTTTAACAGCAATTTAATGCTCCCAAGCAGCAATTAATTTATCCTGGCCTATGAGATATCTCTGACGGTTCTGGCACTCTCCCTATCTTCCTGAACTACTTTTTCAAAGAAATGTCTGTGCCTAGTCCCAGCTTTTAATTCTTTCACTGATGGCTCTTCTTTCTGAGTGAGGGCCACAATTCAGTTTAAAAGGACACAGATTCTTATTATTTAGAAAACTATATTTAATGGACTAAGACAGAATACTTTACAAGGCCACATTGCATAGTTCAAAAAGTGTCGAATGTGGTGGGGGTGGAAGACAACGATATAACATTTGTGAAGCCCGTACACGCATCAGGAATTCTAAAGCACTTACCATTTCCCCTCATATTTGATACTCACAAAACCTACATTAGTCAATGATCTCATTTTAGAAATGAGGAAGTAGAGGCCCAGGTCCACAACTTCCAAGAGGGAACACTAGAATTTGGAATCTAGATCTGCCCTATTCAGGGTGGAGCACTGTTGGGAGGTAAAAGAAGAGTGGTAATAGACTGCTGAGAACAAGATTACAGTCTGGGCAAAGTGGGAGAGTGGAGCTGACGGATACTGTGTTCGTAAGCCTCTGTGTTCCATCATTTGTATGCTCATCACTTCAAGTTCAAATATTACTGGAAGTTAAAGTTCTGCAAGCAAAACAATCCCATGACAAAACTCAAAGAGAACTTATTTCCTAAGACTTTTCTGGAGAGCCTCAGACTCAGAACAAACAACTCGGGATAAAAATTTAAGCTTGACCCCAGAGATTCCTTAGTATGATATGATGGACTTTTTTTTCTTTTCATGAAAGCACCTTTGATCTCCTTCCCATTTCCCAAAAGCCTTGAAGTCACCATAGAGGACTGCTGAAAAAGCAAGGATTTGGGTAAGGTCCATCCTATTAATTTTGTCATTAATTCTAATGAATCACTCCCATAAAGATGCAATTCTTTCTCTCTGCTTTTGATAATTATTAGAGATAGCAAGATTTGTGATCAAATATTTTAAACTAAAGTAAGTGCCTACATTGTTATCATAAACACACAATAAATACACACTTAATGATCTCATGTACTAATTTAAAAGCTTGAAAAACTTGGGAAGAGAAACTATGGTTCTGAGAACTGAGCACTCTAAAAGTTATTTTTTCCTTAATAATAATAACAAAGGTAGTAGCTAACACTTACTTAGGATTTTCTATATGCCAGGGACTTTTCTAAGTTCTTCAAATATATCACTTCCTTAATTTCTCACAATAACTCTACGTGATAAGTACTATTATTATCCCCACTTAACATATAAGAAGTGAAATAACTTATCCAAAGCTACACAGTTTAAGTGGTAGAGATGGGGTTCAAACTCAAGAGGCCTCTGGACAACTATGCTATGTGAGAACATCATTCTATTTCTTTGGGTTCAGTTAATTAAGTTTTCAGGTTTACAGAGGCGATGTTTTCTAATATTTGGGAAGGTATTTAGGCCTCCTGACAGAAAATAAAATTTAAATAAATTGTCAGAGCCCCAAAACTCCTTGGAAAGAATACCACATGATAGTCTAGAACAGGTCTGCTAACTTTTTGTAAAGGGCCAGATGGTAAATATTTTAGGCTCTGTGGGCTATGCATATAGTCTCTGTCATAACCACTCAACTCTGCCATTATAGTGCAAAGGCAGCTATGGACAGACAACATGTAAACCAATGGGCATGTACGAGTCGGACAATTAATTTTGCGAACTCATCCTAGAGAAAGGATGACACCTTACCAAGTTGTTTGTACAGTGCTGCCAACATAAGCACATAGTGGCAAGTTCATGAACTTAATTGTCAGAATTTAGGTATGATGACAGCTCTGATGATCATTCCAGAAAAAGAGTTCTAAAATTGCTTTGAAGGGTAGACTAGGCACTAGCATCAGTGCATGGCTTCCCAAGGGGAGTACTTCGAAGGTGACCGTAGTGATATTCAGCAATGAGGTATGTAGTACTTTTTCTAGGATGAGTTCATGAAATTAATTGCCCGACCTCATACGTGTTCCAAAACAACTTTATTTACAAAAACCACCACTAGACCAAATTGACCCCAAATGCTTTACTTTGCTGACTCCTGAACCCAGAACATTGGTTTTCGGTGTATGATCAGGAGCATCACCTGGGTACTTGTTAGACATGTAAGTTCTTGGGTCCCCACCCTAGACCTACAGAACCAGAAATTCTGGGGGCCCCACATCTGTGTTTTAACAGGTCTTCAAGGTGATTCTGATTCATGCTATTGTTTGAGAACCAATGGTCTCATGAAAGAGAACTAATTTTTTTTTTAAGTATTAAGTAGTGGAGCTGAGAATCAAACAACTGACTGCCCAACTCCAAAATAAACCTTGGTTAACATATGTCCAAAATAATCTTGGAAATCATTCTATTCCCACCTGCTGCACTTATGAGGGAGGACCCATAAAAAACCAGAATTATCTTGTAATACAGGCTTCCCACAGTAGTTGAGTGTTCTAGAAACCCATCTACATCAGTGTAATACCTGGCATTGTTGTGAGAAGCTGCTTTTGGCTTCAGTAAATGTTTTTGGAAATTCTTTCAATGTGTTTACCTATTTCATGATGGGTGATTCACATGAAAACACATGCAGTATGACACACACCTGCCCACACTGCGCTGAGTGTTCAGCAGTATTTGACAAAAAAAACGGCATGACCCAAAGTCCCATACTTTCTATTCATCTAGTCTCACCCCTAGTGACTTGTTTTTGTTTCTCTGGATGAAAAAAAGTCCTCAAGTGGAAACATTTTGCCCATGTGGAAGAGGTGAAACAAAAAAATGGCAGAAATTCTAAAAGGAATCAAAATTGACGAGTTCAAAAAGTGTTTTGAGCCATGGAAAAGGCATCGCAATATGGCTATTGCATCAAACAGAGAGTACTTTGAAGGTGACTGAAGTTTAAATATGTAAGAATAAATTAGAAGTTTTTTTGTTCTTTTTTTTTTTTTTTTTTTTTTTTGCTTTTTTGGTATGTGGGTGGTTCCCTGGCTGGGAATCAAACCCAGGCTGCAGCTTTGACAGCACTGAAGCCTAACCACTACACCACCAGGTAACTCCCTAAATTACAAGTTTTTAATAAATAAATTCCAGGTTTTGGGGGGCTCCCTCTTATAGTTGAAGGAATTAGGGACCAAATAGATTAGAGAGATGTATCCCAGCCTATTTCTTATTGTTCCCAATTCAGTATTCCTTTGTACCACGTGGGAATTGCAAGGGGAACAGGAATTCTCTTCAAGCACTGTGCTTACACCTGAACAGGCAATGCCAGGCGCAGTCTGGAATGACAGACAACCTCTCCTTCTTCCAAAGGAATCAGGTTCCACGCTGCTAAGGCAGATGCTGGAATTTCCTAGTCATTGGACCATAACTTGGGTCTATGGACATAATGCTGGAATTTCATCCAGCCTCTCACCAGTTCCTGGATGTAAATGCACAGAGGTGATATCAAATATGTGTTAACAATTTAATGAAAAAGAAGGAGGAAAAATATCTATGTATCTTCTATAAATGCCTGAAATTATTCCATCCACTTTGTGTATATTAACACAAATAATCCTTTCAAGAACCAAGGAGGAAAGACTTATACCATTATATAGGTGTAAAAATTGGAAAGGTAAAATAAATGTAACTGAATTGACCAATTTCTACAATTATCTGGACTCTGTGTAACTTCAAATCTCTTTCTTTTCCTCATGCTTCCTGATGCCCAAATCCTGGATGCCCTCTACTACTTAATGACCTCAGTTATGTCTTCATAACTTAGGGAGTTGATCTTGTGTCCTCTACCCAATAGCACTGCAATATCTCAAAAAGCACTGTAGATTTTTAGTTGAAAAGCTTTGTGTTGAAATTTTTATTTTACATCCAAAGGAGAAATTTTTTTAATGCAAATAAAATCAATGTGAACAAAAACAGTAAGAATGAATTTGAAGGATACTTATTTTATTGACGCTCCTCAGAATTTGGTATTTTGGAACATAATAAAAGATCATTTTGTTATAATATCTTTCCCTTCCCCCAGCTTCAATGTTTTCTCACACATACCACTTAAAAGTCCCAGCCAGAGACCCATAAGGCAATATTTTCCCCCATGTAATGGTTTCCTGCACATAGAGTTCAAAAACCTCGTCTCCTGGAAAGCATTATAAAGAACTTTCACAGTATTAGAATGTAACTCACACTTCTTAAAGATCAGTAACATTACTTAAACATATCCCAATGTTTAAAACACCTCTTCCTGTAGTTGTATTTCCATAGTTTATAAATATCATTCCCCTCCAACAAATCTAAAAAAGAAAATGAAGTGTGAAGTTCCTGCGTACAAAGAATATTTTTTAAACAAAATCCAACCAAAGATATTTTTAAAGTTTTGTTTCACAATGAATTTAAAAAAGGGAGGGAAAAAAATCCCTCCTCACCCCACCCCACTTTTCTGTAAGTTATTGTATTAGTTTCCGAAGGCTGTCATAACAAAGTACCCAAAACTTTATGGCTTAAAGTGACATAACTTTATCCTCTAATTGTTCTGGAGCCTTAAAGTCCCCAGTCAAGGTGTGGGCAGGCCCATGCTCTCTGTGAAGGACCAGGGAAGAATCTTTTTTTTGCCTGTTCCTAGTGTCCTTATTTGCCTGTGTTCCTTGGTGTCCCTTGGCTTACCGTTGTATCAATCTCTGCCTCTGTCTTCATAGGGCCTTCTTCCCTGTGTCTGTGTCTCTGCATCTAAATATCGCTCTCCCTTCTCATATACAAACACCAGTCCTTGGATTTAGGTCCAACTCTAGTCCAATATGCTCATCATGACTTGATTCTATCTGCAAAGATCCTATTTCTAAATAAAGTCATTCTTACATATTGGGAATAAGAATTTTAACATAACTTCTAGTGGGATATAATTTGGTCAGCTGCAGTTATCAAGTAAATTAATATACCTATACATTACTTTAGGCATGTGAATAGGCTATATGTATTTGAAAATCTTTGCTTGTGCATATAGGAACTAATATATTTTCTAGAAGAAAAACTTGATGTGTAGTCAGACATTTGTTCGATAACCAATGGATATATATTTGTTGCTTCTAGTTAATATTTATGTCACTGGTTGGCATTTATAAACATTATCATTCTTATTAATTTATCTTAAAGATTATTTAATAATATAATACTTATAGTAATAATTGTATTTTAAGATCTCATTGTGTCCAGCATATGTGTAATCTTTAATCTTCACAGTAATCTTATGAAATCAGTATAATTAATACCCACATTTTACAAATGATAAAACTGAGATCCAGAGACAATAAGTATGATAGCTTGTCCATTGTCACACAGCTAAGTAGTGAATGAAAAGGCTGGATTCAGGTTTCAAAGTTGGCCAACATCTATTTTTGGTAAAGAAATCCTACTTTGGGGGAGTTCCCTGATGGTGTAGCGGCTTAAGGCTTCAGTGCTGGCGCTGTCAGTGCTGCGGCCTGGGTTCGATTCCCAGCCAGGGAGCTACCCACATACCAAAAAAAAAAAAGAAATCCTACTTTAATCCACTAAGCCAAGAAAGCACGTGAGGACAGTTTGGATTGATGATGGTGGAATACAAACGTGCTACCTTTCATTAGAGTCCCTTATGCCAAAGTATGACACAGGTGTCTCTTCCTGGTGTTCATTCAATAACAAAAATTTGTCAGGCACACTTTCCTTGGGCTAAGCACTAAGTTGTATACCAGGAATATAAATAAATGCATACAGACATACACATAAATACATAAATATATAAATAAGCAAGCAAGCAAATAAAACAAAATACGGACTTGAAAGCAGCCTACCCTCTAATGGTAACCAAGCTAGATAAATGATGTTAAGTCATTATAAATTATTTCACCTTCCACTGTAACTCTCAAAACAAACCATAGCACTTTCTGTTTGTCTTCATGCAGCCAAAATTAATTCAAATTAATATGCACTCATATGGCACAAAGAGCAGAACCTGAGATAGTCAGAAACAGGTCATAGTGGGAAACAGAGGGAGAGGGGAGGAAGGGCAAGAGAAGTATTGCAAAGCGTGGGGAGGAGGGGTTAAAGGAAAGTAAAATTGATAAACTTGCAGCACCAAAATGTTTCTTCTGGTGAGAACCAGTATTGAACGCAATTTAGAAGGGAAATCTGAGGATGCCCATCACCGCGGACCTTTGGGTCAAGGTTTCAGCCCCTTTAGCTGCCAACCAAACAAGATCCACGCCATGGACTGGACGCAAGCGGGAAGCTGCCTACGGACTTACACAGAAATGGACATGCTGTCATTTCTGTCTCACAGTGGCTATGCCTGAATGACTGCCAGAAGAATTTTGCAATCTAATCGCCAATTGCCTTTCATTTTTACACCTGGTAAACCTGCAACTTCCATAGTGGGTTAGCGAGGCTCAGAGTCATACAACAATAATGTTTTTACTTTAATTCCTAATAGCCCACAGAAACACTGAAATATATTCATTGTGATTGCTCATGATCTGTCAGTTGTGTCAGCACCTTCATTTCATATTTGTGGTTGGTGCACTGAGGAGTTTTACTTCAATGAGAACACATGTATGGCACAAAATTATATCTAGCTTCCGATAGCTGAGAAGTAATACTCAAGCAGGGTGGGATAAAAAGAGAAAATTAGTTCCATCACAAGATTAAATAGATGCTCATTCCCCACTCAAAAGAAAAATAAATAAACCTTCAAGTTTTTGACATGTCACTGTCAAAAACAAACTTTTTGTTATTTATAACTTTGATTCTAATTCTAAAATAACTCAAGGAAGAGTCAAAATCAATGCTATTTATATTTACCTTTTAAAATTTAGAGTACATTGAAAGGTAATATTAGGTTGGTACAAAAGTACTTATGGTTGCGGGCCATGAATTTCAAATCATTATCATGAGGATCAAACACATCTTTATTAATCAAAATAGGAAACATTACAATCAAAATATTTTTGCCAAGGAGAAATAAGTCTGTTTATTTCTGAAACATAATAATCCATGCTTCAAGATTTGATGAACACTTGGAATGCATTTTCTGCATCCTGCTAGTTGTGGAAGTGATTTCCCTGCAAAAGGTTGTCAAGATGCTTGAAGAAGTGGTAGTCAGTTGGCCGAAAGTCAGGTGAATATGGCAGATGAGGAAAAATTTTGTAGCCCAATTTATTAAACTTTTGAAGCATTGGCTGTGCAACATGTGGTCAGGCAATGTCCTGGAGAAGGATTGGGTCCTTTCTGTTGACCAATGCTGGCTGCAGGAGTTGAAGTTTTTGGTGTTTCTCATTGATTTGCTGAGCATACTTCTCAGATGTAATGGTTTCCCTGGGTTTCAGCAAGCTGTCGTGGATCAGACCGGCTGCAGACCAACAAACAGTAACCATGACCTTTTATTTTGTGTGTGTGTGTGTGTGTGTGCAAGTTTGGCTTTGGGAAGTGCTTTGGAACTTCTTCTCAGTCCCAACCACTGAGCTGGTCATTACTGGTTGTCATATAAAATCCACTTTTCGTTGCACATCACAATCTGATAGAGAAATAGTTCATTGTTGTTGCCTAGAATAGATGACACTTCAAAATGATGATTTTTAAAAAAATTTCCAGTCAGCTCATGAAGTGCCCACTTATCGAGCTTTTTCACCTTTCCAATTTGCTTCAAATGCCAAATGACTGAAGAATGGTCGATGCTGAGTTCTTTGGCAACTTCTCATGTAATTGTAAGAGAATCAGCTTTGATGATTTCTCTCAATTGGTCATTGTCAATTTTTAATGGCTAGCCACTATGCTCCTTATCTTCAAGGCTCTTTTCTCCTTTGCAAATTTTTTGAACCACCACTGCACTGCATGTTTGTTAGCAGTTTCTGGGCCAAATGCATTGTTGATGTTGCAAGTTGTCTCCACTGCTTTACAACCCATTTTGAACTTGAATAAGAAAATTGCTCGAATTTGTTTTTTGCCTAACATCATTTTCATAGACTAAAATAAACATAAAATAAACAGCAAATAATAAGGCATTAGCAAAAAAAGAGCAAGAAATGTTCATTAAAATGATGTATAACATAACCACATTTTTCTCATTTATTTTTATTTTTCAGTTACATTTGACATACAATATTATATTGGTTTCAGGTGTACAGCATAGTGATGAGACATTTATATAACTTACAAAATCCTTATTCCAATACATCTGGTTCCCATCTGACACAATATATTTCATAGTTATTACAATGGTACTGACTATATGTCCTATGCTGCACTTTACATCCTTGTGACTGTTTTGTGACTATGAATTTGTACTTCTTGATTTCTTTCCCTTTTTCACCCCAACAAATCTAGTACCTATCTGATGCCATCCATACATATTGCAACATTATTGACTATACTCCCATGTTATACCCTATGTCCCCATAAATGTTACTTTGTAACCACAAAACTCTATTTCCCAATCTCTTCTCCAATTTCACCCCCTCTCCCAAACTTCCTCCCATCTGGCAACAAACCAGGTGTTTTCTATATCTATGAATCTATTCCTGTTCCACTTGTTTATTTTCTTCTTTGGATTTCACCTTTAAGCAAAGTCAACTTGCATCTGTCTTCCCCTGTTTGACACTCCACTCAGTGTAATACCCTTCATGTCTTTTGACAGGAGCTTTTAATCCATTTAAATTGAAGGTAATTGTTGATGTGCACCTATTACCGTTTTATTGTTCATAATTTTCCTTTCTGCCCCATTTTGCAAGGGTTGTGATTGAACACTACAGCAGGAGAGTTTCACCTCCAAGTGTGGGGGATGAAGGCAGTGGTGTGGGGACATGCCACACATGCACATTTGCAGCTGCCCCGCTCCTTGGTGGATTATATACACCAAACAGTACAAGCTGCTGAGGAGCTATGAGGAAACAACTTGGACTATACGGGAACTGGAAAAGGTGGGGATAGTATACCCTACCCACAGTTCATATAACTCCCCAGTGTGGCCAGTGAGGAAGCCACACGGCACCTGGTGAATGATAGTTGACTACTGGGAATTAAATATGGTAGTGCTGACTTTGCATGCAGCCGTCCCATCAGTGGTGGACCTGATGGATCGCCTGAGTCAAGAGTTAGGGAACTACCTTTTTGTTGCTGATCTTGCTAATGCCTTTTTCTCCATTGACATAGCCTCAAAAAGCCAAGATCAATTTTCATTCACATGGGAAGGCTGGCAATGGACTTTTACGATTCTTCCCCAGGGGTGCTTCATAGCCTCATACTGTGCCATGGACTGGTGGCAGCGGACTTGGCATAATGGTTCTGGCCTAAAAAATGTATGGCTGTACCATTACATTGATGATATCATTTTAACTAGTGACTCTCTTGCAGATCTAGAAGGTGCTGTTTCTGCTCTCCTAACTCACCTGAAAACTTGTGGTTGGGTGCTCAACAACCAGAAGCTGGAAGGGCCTGGCTTGTCTATCAAGTTCTTGGGGGTTCTTTGGTAAGGTAAATCAAAGGTTATTCCTGACATAGTTATCAATAAGATCCGAGCCTACCTGGTGCCTACCTCTATTAAACAATTGCAAATTTTTCTTGGACTCCTGGGATATTGGATAACATTTGTGCCCCATTTAGCCTAACTGCTAGGGCTCCTGTATTCCTTGGTTAGGAAAGGGGCTCAATAGGATTGGACGGGGGGCCCAGATGGCCTTTGACTCCTCCAAGTGCACCACTAAAGTGGCTCAAGCTCTGCATGTGTTTGACCCTGCCCGACCTTGTGAGCTGGATGTACATGTCACTGCAGAGGGCTTTGGCTGGGTCCTGTGGCAGCATTCTGAGCACTGTAGCAACCCATAGGCTTTTGGTCCCAATTATGGAAGGGGGCTGAGGTCCTTTACTCCTTGGTGGAAAAACAATTGGCAGCTGTGTCTGCTGCCCTTTGGCAACAAAACACATTACAGCTACTGCCCCTGTGACTCTACAGACCATGTGTCCTATGCAGGATGGATATGTGATTAGGCCACAAAACCATGCAGTGGCATTGCCCAAACACCTATGTTGGCAAAACGGGAGCAGGGGCATATTTACAACAACTCAGTGTTCTGAGCAGTAGTCTCTTGAGAGCTGAGCTCCAAGAGGTCCTTGGGCCTGTGACATGTGGTCATGGGGGAGCCAACCTCCCAAAACTTGGGAGTGCCGAAACCCAGCCACTACACCACCAGGGAACCCCTTCTTTTTTGGGGGGTAGTTCCCTGACTGGCAATTGAACCCAGGCCACAGTGTTGAGAGCTCCCAACACTTGGAAAGTGAGCCAGAGGCCAGCCTTTTCAAGGAAGGGCAAGTGCCCATCCCGGGAGATGCTTGGTATATAGATGGCTCTAGCAGGGGCGAACCCTTGCAATAGACTGCTATTGCCTTCCATCCTCCCACTGAGACCATTGGTGTGATACCAGTACTGAACAAAACCGCCAATGGGTGGAACTATGGGCTGTATTGTTAGTGGTCACTAACGAGCCATTCCCATTGGTAGTCTGTACTGACGACTGGGCAGTATTCAGAGGCTTGATGCTCTGGATCTCCCCTTGGCATCTTAACCACTGGATGGTGATGCACCAACTGCTTTGGGGTTAAGCCATGTGACAAGACTTATGAACCCTCAGGCATCAAAAATAGGTGATGGTGGATCATGTCACGGGACATGCTCCTTTGGCCCATCTGGGCAATAATGAGGCAGATATATGGCTAATTTGAGATGGTTAGAAACTGCTCCCGTCAGAGACATGGAGCAATGGTTGCACCAGCACCTCATCTGTGATGGACAAAAGACTATGTGGTCAATGATCAACTCTTAGAACTTGCCTATTACTTATGCTGATGTGCTCATGGATTTCAAGCAATGCAATTGTGTTCTAAGGAACACCCCCGAAGGCCAGTGACCTTGGACGGGCAGGTTGTGCAAGGCCAAGTTCCTCTGGTGCCTGATGGATATAATAGGCCTCCTGCCCAACTCACAAGGGTATTGATATGCTCTGACTGGTGATACCACAATGAGGCTTTTGATTGCATGTCCAGCCCATCTCCCAGATCAATGTGCAGTACTACATGTGCTGGAGCGCCTCTGTGCTTCATACGGTCACCTGTTGGTCATTGAAAATGACAATGGCACCCATTTTACAGGCACCCAAGTACAACAATATGCTAAGCACATGGGTATAGGGTGGAAATTCCACACCCCTTACCAGCTGCAGGCAGCAAGAATTGTTGAACAGTACAATGAATTGCTCAAACTCGGCTTTCACCAGTCTGGAGCAGCCCAGTCCTTGGTGGGATGGACAAAATGGCTGTGGACTGTGCTACAAACTCTAAATGAACTGAGCCAGCAGGGTGGCCTAGCTACAGTAGAGGCATTCCTGCACCAAGCAGTGCCCCTATTCAATTGCATATACAAACCAAAGATGAATTACTAAAACCTGGCTTCGGGCAACAAAGCAATATCTTGCTGCCAGCCCCAACGGGTCTAGTCAGAGGACAATGGGCTACTTGAACTTGGCCTTGGACTATACAAGCCCTTCATATGAAATGTATGGCTTTGTTGGCCCCTTGGGGGAAAGGTTGGGTAAGTAACTTACAAATAACCCCTTGGATAACTGGCCAATGGCCCTCTCACATGGAAGTATACTACCCTGGAGGGGTGGATGGGCCTACATTGCTGAAAGGGATGCATGCTATCTCCTTGTGGCCTATCATGAGTTCTCCCATTCTTTTGCATGTTGAACCCACTGATGTGACTGTGCAAGCCAAGTGAGTTTGGTACAAGCACCCTGAAAGGCTGCCCCTGCCAGTCCCTGTGCTCTCGGCTGACAAAACACTCACTTCCATTTTTCTGGAGGGCAGAGACCTGCCTCTCCTAGTGCCTATAACTTCTCTTTCTTTACACCCTTAGTGTTGTATGGACCAATACCTTAGTGTGATGGACACATATTCTGGCCACAGTGTCCAACCAGCTGGCATGCTGGGTTTGCACAGAGTTGCTACTCACCACGACTGGTGGCCTCCCATGGAAGATAAAGCCAGCTGCTGCACAGAATTGGACTTGGCTCCACCACTGGACTGCTAAAGATTTCGTGCCTGCATAGAACACAACCAGGCAGTAGATCTTGACTCTTGCCTGGGAGCAAATAAACAAGACTTCCCCTTGGCTTGGCTACTCTGTATGGCATGGCCTGGGATTGCTCACAGCTGAAGCCATGGAACTGTCTGTCAAGACGCCAGTATGCATAACCTGTGCACTAGAGGGAGGTATGAATGTGGGCTAGACTCCCTCTGATGTCTGTGAGGTAATCACGGGGGATCATTATGCCTTGGCGCCATTCCCCCAGCCACTACAGTGCCTCACATTCATCATGAACAAAATCTGAGTCCTCATTCTTCCCAAACGTGCTCCTGATCCTAGAGTTCCAATGGAAGTTAATGGAGCCATCACCATGTAGACATCCAAGACAAAAATCAAAGTCATTTAATACTTGTGGAGGACTTCTGCTTTGGATTAAACTGAATAGCTGGCACGAGACTAACCTGCCTCACTCTTGCTCTCTGTCTGGGACAATTTGTTTACCTTGGCACAGTGGGCTGGAGCCAAAGCAATGCTGGAGGACATTGGAGTTCTAGCCCAATCACGTGAGAGAGACTGAGTTAATTTGTCATTTAGGTGAAACACCAGTACGGCCATACCTTATGAGTAAGAACTGCACTCCAGGGTAAGACTTACATGCGATCCACTTTAATGAAGCCTCAACCTCTCTATCTTTCCAATAGAAAGAAATATGGCCAACTAACAGAAACTTGGAAAATACCTTGTACTTTCTACAGAACCATGCTAACAAAGTATAAGAATAAGCTACTCCAAGTTCAAGTTGATGAGCCAGCAATTTAACTACTGCTGGAACAAAAATCACACTCTTTAAAAGAAGGTAATAAAATACAGTGCCTCCTCAGTTCATCAGTTTGTATAAAAGCAAAAATTATTAGACATACAAAAACATTCATAGTCTCTTAAGCAGTTTACATAAACTAACTCCAAGACTGTTCACATGATAGTTTTAGCAGATAAAGACTTTGAAGTAAGTATTGCAAGTATGTTAAAAGAATTAAAGGAAAATGTGTTCAAATAATAAAGGAATATATGATCTTCATGAGGTAACAGGTAAAGTATCTCAGCAGAGAGGTAAACACTGTAAACAAACAAACAAATAAAACCATACAGAAATTCTAGAATGGAAAATTATAACTATAATTAAAAATTTAACAGCTAGGCTTAACAGCATATTATAAATAGCATATGAAAGAACCAGTGACCTTGAAGAAAAATCTAGGCATTTTCTAATCTGAAGAACAGAGGGGGAAAATAATGAAAAATTAACAGTGCCTCAGGGCCCGTGGAACAATATCCAGTGGTTTATCATACATATAATGAAGTTCCCAAAAGAGAAGTGATGGTAGAAAAGAAAATATATT
Source organism: Lyroderma lyra (assembly GCA_004026885.1). Taxonomy (NCBI): domain Eukaryota; kingdom Metazoa; phylum Chordata; class Mammalia; order Chiroptera; family Megadermatidae; genus Lyroderma; species Lyroderma lyra. The sequence continues at coordinate 95,315 of PVJL010002526.1, read as the reverse complement.
TAAAAACACAATTGCTGAAATGTTCCTAAATTTGATTATAAACATTGATTAATGTCCAAGAAGAAAAACAATATTAAATAAAGAAAAAAACCCCATCAAATTATTGAAAACTAAAGTGAGAGAAAATCTGTAGAAGGAAAAAAAAACATTAAATACAGGAGCATAATAATATAAATAATGACTGACTAATCAGAATCAGTGGGGTCCAGAAGACAGTGGAATAATACCTTTAAATTGTTGAAAGAAAATCACCTGCCAATCCATTTTTTGAAAGATTTTAGTAATAGCCTTCAAAAACTCCTATAATGAAGACCTGCATGATAAGAAATGATGAAGGATGTTCTTCAGGCTAAAGAGAAATTATACAATCTATCGTAAGAAATGGAGAGCACTGTAAATGGTAAATAATGAGTTTATATGAAAGTCATTTACCATTGAAAAGAAAAATAGCATTTTAAAGTGAGGTTGACAGCTATGTAGAAGTAAAAGATTTGACAAGAACACAAAAAGAGGATAGGTAAATGGAGTTATACTCTTTAAGATTATTATTTTTATGACATGAGAAGTATGAAGAGTCAGGTAGAAAGGATGAAGATTAAAATATTAGACTATAAATGTTTTTGATATATTATGCATATTGTTAGTGCAAGAAAAATCATTTACTCATTAAAAACAAAAAGTTAAGAAGCCAATAGAGAAAATAAAAGGAATATTAAAAAATTTTTTTGATTAACCCAAGTAAAGGCAGGAAAGGAGAAACAGGAACAAAATATTTGAAGGGACAAATGGAAAACTAATAGCAAAATGGTAGATTATCTATAGCAATTCTACTGGAAACAACCCAAATATCCCTCAGTAAACAGTGGGAACAATAGACTGTATACTTATACAATAGAATATACTCTGTATCAAAAAGAAAAACTAATGCTGGCAATAAACAATATGGATGAGTCTCAAGAACAACTGAGCAGAAGCCAGGCAGGAGTGATTATTAAATGGTTCTATTGATATGAAGTTCTAGAAAATGTAAAAGTAATTTATAGTGCTAGAAATAAAATCAGTAGCTGCCTGGGCAGAAATGGGAGAAGGGATTGTAATGGGACATGAGATAACTTTCTAAGGTGATGGAAATACTCAATTTCGTTTGTGTCAGTGATGGTTTCACAGGTATATACATTTGTCAGAAATATCAAATGGCACACTTAAAGTGGAGCATTTGAAAAACCTTCACTGTGGAATCTACTCTCTTTGCTTGGTAAGTAGCAAATGCAGGCATCTTGATCCCAGTCCAGGTTCTTTCTAGAATGTCATATTGGTCCCATATAACTACTTGCTGCTGGTTTCCAGGTTTTTGTTTATTTTGTCTTTTTAGTAGACATTAATTATCATCTCATTATCTTTTATCAAGAAGAAAACTTCTAGGAATCACACAATAGTAGATAGTTCCAAAGAATTATTAACATTTTTCTATATTTCTGATTTTTTCCCAAGTAAAATTCCATGCGTTGGAACCAGTTTCTTAAAGTAAAGTTTCCTTCCTGAGAAAATAACTTTTCCCCCAAATAATGTAGAGCATTGGAAAATTTATAGACTTTTAGAAATATGGTTTCAAAGAATTGTTTGATACTTTATTTTTTATTTTAATTGCTTTAGCCATTCTAAAGCAAACATTTGATGATTCCTAGAAATATAACATGCAATAGCTATTTAAAAACATTATTCATGGGAGTCAAAGATATGGTGATGGAAAGAGAACTGACTCTGGATGGTGAACACATAATGCAACACATAGACAATGCACTTTAGAATTGTACACGTGGGACCTATGTAATTTCTGCTAACCAATGCCACCTCAATAAATTTAACAATAAAAAAATTATAAAAGCATTATTCATAATGTTCAAAAGTGAAAACAACCCAAATGTCCACCAACTGATGATGAATACAAGTGGCATATTCATGCAATGAAATATTATTCAGAAATAAAAAGGAATGAATTACTGATACATGCTATAACATGAATGAACTTTGAAATCACTATAGCACTTGAAAGAGGTCAGTCACAAGAGCCCATATATTATATGGTATGGCTTGTATAAAATGCCCAGGATGGGCAAATCTACAGAGACAGAAGAAAGTAGAGCAAAGGCTGCTTAGGGTTGGGGTATGTGTGTGGAGGGTGTAGAAATAGGGAATGACTGCCAATGGGTACAGGGTTTATTTGCAGGGCGAAATGTTCTAAAATTTAGTGTGGTGATGGTCTCACAACACTGTAGATATGATAAAAGACACTGATTTGAGCAGTTTAAAAGGGTGATCTACATGGTATGTGAATTATATCTTGACAAAACTATTAAAAACAAAACAAAAAACTGAAAAAAATAATTTTATCACATTATTCTTCTGCTAATTATCTGGGGTTGATTTCATATTTGATTTGGAAAAATCCTGATTTTTCCCAAATTTAGATAATAATGACTAGGCATTTGATATTAAATTTTTTTATTAGTAGGTTTTAATACTAATCTTAAAGTTCACTATTCACATTTGGAAAACTGTTTTTACTTGAAAGTCACATGAACTATGTTTGGAAAAATGTCAGAGTTTAATATGAAAAACAAAATGTATTTTAAAATATTTCTTAAACAGGATTAGTAAAAGCACTTGAGGAGAAGCTAGAATGGGATACTGAGAAGGGAATAAATGAATAATCTTTAAAATGCATTTGAATATAAAAGAAATCCTTGTGAGAGGATAAGCTAAGGAGTATAGAGAAAAAGAAGACGTGACAAAGAGATCCTCTGAGTCAATCACATTTAAGTCTGTAAGTTCTGAAAAAGGTTGTCACGATAATAGCTATCCTACTTGGCGACGGAATCAGATTCGACGTAGGAAGAATCACATTTCTGCCTTCCTGGAATACATTCTACGCACAATACGTCTCAGTCTTGACTTTCCTTTCCTTCAAAGTCCAATGCCATTTTCATCTTCTCCAGTGGGTTCATCCTTTGGTGAGCTCTTTCTTTTTTAAACTCCCTTGGCACTATACTGTCTCCAACACTCATATAGCATGGAATGTGCTACTTTGCACTGTATTTGTGAAAGCTTTACCACCTTTGGAGCTCAGTGGTTGTACCTTTTCATATTTGTATCCCTAGAGCCTAGGACAATGTTGACACCGAGTAGGTCCTCCTCAGAGATGATAAGATATTATTGGTAGAGTATTACATGCCCCTCTGACATCTTTCCACCCAACACTTTATGTTTACCACATCGTATAGTAATGGCCCATTTACTTAATAGAATTCTCTAGACTCTAAGGTTCTTGAGGGCTCAGATGATGTTTTATTTACCTCCTTACTCTCATTATCTTGCATATCATCAGAGTTTATGAAATAGTTGTTGGATGAAAATATGAATGAAGGAATTGAACTAGGAAGGGTGGATTTTAGTCCTCTACCACTGATTTGTTCAGAAATATTGAGCAAATGACTTAGCATCTCTGTTTCTCAGTTTCTTCATATATATATAATTTTTTTAACTAAATCACCTTTCTATTTTAAGCCATCACCATTACCAAAAAAATCATAGAATTTTAGAGTTGGGAGGGGCCATTGATTATTACCAACTCCTACTCCTTCATTATACATATAATATAAATATTTTATATATAATATATAATGTTAATATATAATGTATAACACACACACACACATATATATAAATATATATATGTGTGTGTGTATGTATGTATGTGTGTGTGTGTGTGTGTGTGTGTATATATATATATATATATATATATATATATATATATATAACAAAGGCCTCGGAGTTGATTATAATCAGTGGCCCCTCCTAGCTCTAAAATTCTATGATTCTTTGGTAATGGTGATGGCTTTAAAGAGAAAGGTGATTTAGTTCAAAAATTGAGTCAGTGAGCTAGATGATATCAACTCTTAGCAATTGGTTTTCCCCTGCCTCTATACCTCTTATCACCTGGAACTCTAGGGACCCCACACAGGTCAGCCTGCCAATGATTTGGGGGTTGTCATTATATCATAAATAGCTCCTAATCAGAAAAAAACTGGGACCCCCAGTCCTTGGAGAACAGGTATGAAAAAGTGATTCACACCAGTAGTTGAACACGTAAGGCAACCTATTCTGAACCAAAGGCTAATTTACTAAGCATCCTTGGTCCTTTTCCATTGCCTGCTCAGGAAGAACATTATTTTGAGTTCTCCAAATAGATAGGCACAGAAACCCTGCATATCCTGCATCCATTTGTTGAGCACTATGAACCCATACGGTAATAAGCTTATCATGTATTATAACTCACTTAATTCTCATAACAATGCCATTTGACTGATAAGGAAACTGAGGCAAAGATAGCAAAGATAATGCAGCTAATAAATGATAGAAGCAGGGTTTAAATCCTCACTGTCTGACCCTAAAGAATAGAATGGTGCAGTTTTTATAGAAACCTCACTTTCTCAGAAGTGGAGATGGGGGTGTGGGGTGTGACAAAAATGAATAATTCAGGTTTTAAGACAAGAAGGTTTTATTGTCTTCATTCCCAAAGAGTTTTGCCTAGCTGCAGAATACAGAGATGATTCCCAGACTATTCGCATTTGTTTGGAAAGCCAGTTACCACTCCTCAGAGACCAGCAACGGTATTTACATTAACTGGTGATCTGAATTTCATCCAGGTCTTATGGGGCCTGAGAGTAGACCTTGTCTGAAGTAATGCAGCTGTGCTGTCAGTCAGCATGTAGGGCAGGTGGGTCTTGTTATGCATTGCAGAACCAAATAAAGGGCTCAAAGGTGAAGGTTGCTCCTTTTCTCCAGCCAGAAGAAGGAATATTTATCAAATGGCTCTTTGGAGAGGTTTCTCTATGTTGTTTTTTATTTTCCCAGGAATCTGTAATCCTCATAATTTGGGACAGAAAATGAGTAATTCTGGCTTGTGTTCTTACTCATATTTTCTTTATTCATTATGTTCATATTGAATAACTGTAAATAAAACTGTATCGCACACAGGCAAACACAACAGGGGAAATGCTGGCAAGTTCTCTTACTCATCTCCCTGGAACCCAAGTGTTTTGGCCAGCATATCTGAGTCTTTCAGCAAACATTTTTATAAAAGAATCACAGTTATTATTTTGGCTTATATTCTCAAAATATTTGCAGCAATTTTTGAGTGGGATATGCCTGGCCCTTAACTTGGAAGACTAAAGAAGCCTCATATATTTCTCCTTAGTAAATTCAATCAGTCCTGGAAACCTCAAGTATTAAACAAGTAAAGATCTCACTAGATTTTGTTGATTCACGTTCTTTTCTGATGAAACAGGAGGTTTTCCTAGTTATTAAGAAGTATACTCTTAGCATGGAAAGCAAATCCTCACCAGGGCATGAGTCTCTCTTGTGACATCCAGACAAGTGGTTGTCCTGCTTCTCATAACAGCCCCCGGGGCTGGGAACTCACTTTCAGCAAAAGGATTCCCCGCCACACACACTCTTCTCTTCGGACAACTCTAATTTGTGGAACGTCTTTATTTTGAGTTGAAATTATATCCTTGTAGATTTCACCTTCGTGGATATTCTTTCTTGTTCTTCTCTGGGCTCCTCTTTCTCTCCCAGGTGCATTAGTTTTGGTATCTCTCAACAATCAATATGATTTTCTCATTTCACACACTGACTTTGGACAGTCTGTGGTTTCAGGGTTCACCCACACAGCAAGAAGTGCTACACCTCAAACCCAGACTTTTATGCTGAGTTTTATCTTGACCTACTCAACCACCAACAAGGCATAGTCACCTTGTTGCCTCATATTTAATTTATCCAAATGTGGTTTTACCTTTCCTTAGATTCATGAATTTGGTAAATAAAAATAGTAAGTGTTAGCAATAATATGGAAAAATTGGAACTCTTGTGCTCTCCTGATAGAACTGTAAATTGGTGCTGCTACTATAGAAAACAGTATGGTGGGTCCTCAAAAAATTAAAAATGAAATTATCAGATAATATAGCAAAATAATTGAAGGCAGAAATGTAAGCAGATAGTTGTACACCTATTCTTTGGCTTATTCAGAATAGCCAGAAGGTGGAAACTACACGAGTGTCCATCAGTGGATGAATGGGATGAATGGATAAACAAAATGTGGTGTGAACATACAATTAGCCCTACAAAGGAAGGAAATTCTGACATATGAGCACTATCCAGAATGTATTCAGCCATCTAATATGAAAACTAGAGGCATTTATGGCTGGATTTTTTCTGGACAGCCCTCATAGGTTCCACCCATGAAAACATTATGCTAAATGAAATAAACCAGTCATAAAAAGACAAATACTATCCAATTTGACTTGTGTGAGGTACTTAGAGTAGGTAAATTCAAAGACACAGAAAGTAGAATGGTGGTTGCTAGGGCTTGGTTGAAGGGGAATTAGTGTTTAATGACTACAGAATTTCAGCATGGAAAGATGAAAACAGTTCTGGATTGGATGATGGTGATAGTACAACAATATGAATATACTTAAAGCAACTGTACACTTAAAAACAGTAAATTTTATATTATGTATATTTCACCACAATTAAAAAAAAAAAAGATTCTATAGAACCCTATCTTAGCTATCTGTTCTTGTTTACTAACAGTTGCTCCAGCAATCCTGAACCACTTGTAGCTCCTCAAACATACTAGGCTTTCTAATAATTCAGTGCTTTCCTGCCTGCTGCCTGGTAATATCTTACTCTTATAATCACTATTCAAATCCAGGGTGACTAACCATCACCCTGGATTGCCTGGGACTGAGGAGTTTCCCAGAATTTAGGAAGTTTTTGTGCTCAAACCAGGGAAGTCTCAAGCAAATTGGGACAAGTTGGTCACTCCTCTGAAATCACAACATTATATCATTTCCATGTCCTCTATGGTATGCTGGAAGATATTTTTTCAGGTTCATATCTATTTATTAATTAACATCCCTTGAGTGATTATATATTCTTTGACTTGTGTTATCATCTAAAATATATTTATTTCTCTTCTTTATTATGGTGTCATTAAAATCTAGTCAAATGTCTTGCTAAGATCTAGATACACTCTATTGAATGCACTCCTTTATCCAACGGTTTTACTGACCTGTCTAAAAAAGCAAATTAGATTAGTCTGCTAGATCTTGGTCTTTATGAACTCATACTGGCTTCACATGGTCACAACTTGTGTGTGTGTGTGTGTGTGTGTGTGTGTGTATGCATGTGCATGCACATGTGCATGTGGGCATGCATGCAAATGTGTGTATGTGTATATGAACAATCATTTCAGTTAACCTCCCTAGAACCAACCCTCCTTGATTCACTTATAAAGAATATCATACTCTACCCTGTACCCACATTGCCACAGATTTCCTAGGCTTTCAAAAATATTGAAAGCAATAAAGAGAATGAAAGAGTTCTTCTGACCATATCATATTCAGAAGACAGCATCAAGCAGTGTCTATGTTACTGAAATATGTCTCTCATAGCACAGACATAGGCTCTGTATGTTTATACTTGGTGAACTGGCTGAATTGAAAGCAAACAAACTCTACAACTCATAGAAATGTTTGTTTCACAAGTAAACTAGCTATGTGAATGGGTAGGGATATAAATGCAGGTCTTGATTAGGGGTAGGCCATCAACATTAAAGCTAGTAATTGCTACAATTTGGAGAGGTTCAGAGACAAATGTATCTCATTTTAAAATGTTAGGTCAAATAATTGCAGCATTTGTTTTGTTTTGTTTCCAAGAGAAAACAGGGCTGTTTGTTGTTGTCTTGAGTTTATTTGTACCATGTAGGTAGGGAAGAGAAACTTTTCCCTTGGTGAGTGAATAGTTTATTTTCTGCCTACAATGTAAGCTTTATAAGAATTACAAGAATCAAATTTCAAGCACTAGGGAAAAAAGGGGGCTTTAATTAATATACAAGATGAATTTGTGAAATTGAAATTTTTAGTTGTTTAATATGTTCAATTCCAGCAACTTCTATCCTATTTCTTTCTTAATGAATTCAGTGTCCTGATCATGAAACCATTCCTGAACTGTTAAGTCTTAGAGCAGGGGTGTCCAACCTTTTGCTTCCCTGGGCCACATTGAAAGAATTGTCTGGGGCCACATATAAAATATACTAACACTAATGATAGCTGATGAGAAAAGAAAAAGGTCACAAAGAAAATTTCATAATGAATGTTGAGCCACATTCAAAGCCATCCTGGGCCTCAGGTTGGATATGACTGTTTTAGACCAAAATGTCAATCAACCGACCAGTACAATCATCATTAGCTAATAATTGTAAAAATAATGTTACTACCATTATTATCAGAAAGACCTATTTTCCTAATATGACTGTCACTAATTAGCTCTGTGACTATAACTTTGTCTTCAGTTCTGCTTTATGATTTATAAAATGGTTATAACCAATATCTGGACTATAGACCTCAAGAATGGTTGGGAGGCAGTAACATTTATTGAGCATGTGCTACGTGGCACAGACTGCTGGGTATCTTATGTGGATTAATTAATTTACTCTTCACAGCATTCATATGAACATGAATAGTATTATTCTTATTTTGCAAATAGGGAAACTGAAGCTGAGAGATATTGAATAATGTATCTGAGCTTCCATGGTTTCTAGGTGGCAAAGCTAAGATTTGATCCCATACTGGACTATGTTTACTCTACCATGTTGCGTATAAATGTACATGTTTGTTTGGTTTTTTTCAGCTATAAGTTATAGACCTACCTATGGAAATGTCAGTATCTGAAAAGAGCATTGAATCTCTCACCAGAGAGGGAGAGGGATTTTATATTCCTGTGGATTTCCTAAAATATACCCCTGTATGACCTCACCAGTTTCATAGGTAATAGGGGTAACAGAATCTTTTGGAAGTTTCACATAACAAAGGGGATATTTGTATAACATTAAAACCATAACCTATTATTTATATAAATGTGCTTACTATAAATATGCATTTAAAAGAAGCATTCCACACAAAGCAGATATTTATTCATGATATTCAAGTGCTACTTAATTTTCACATAATGGAAACAATCCTTTATGCATTCTGGACCATGAACTTAAACGTGCTTCTTTTCATATTCCTTCTTTTATAAAATGCTGATCCATTTGCGGGGGGTGGGGGTGGACTAATCTTAGCCACTGTTATTCAACATTGTTTCTCTTGCATTTTATTCAAACCAAAGATTTTTAGGAAGAACATCCATCTCTCCTAAGAATTAGTTTGGTTATACTTGAAGACACACTCTAATTCTTTCCATTTCTTGTATTTCCTAAATATTTTCTATCCACATTTAATATTTCTTAACCAAAGTAATGCCCCATACTTTGGGGCTGGCACTAATTTAATGGTTTTCCAAATACTTTCCCTTTGAATATATATCCAAAATACATTGTTCTGATCCTAAGATATTTTGTTCTACACATAGGATATGCTGGTTATGAGTATGGAGAAATTAAAAAAACAACAACTGAATAATCTCTGAGAAGAAAATGATGAGTAATTACAGCAGGCAGTTATTATCCTAAATCCCTAATTTTGAGGTAGTTTAGACATCAGAGTGTTTTTTCATTTCTTTTAGTTTTATTCAATATTAACACAAACTATTTTATTAATTTAAATAACTGTTAGAATTGTTCTGGGGTCTTAAAATGACTAAAATTTCCTCTGAGGAAAGAAATGATTTGTATGTCATGCAACGAAAGCCTTCCAGTAAAGTTATTTCCTAAATTAAGATGTGAAAAAAGAGCTGAATAGATAGACTTAAAATAAAAAGCAGCAACGAAAGAGAAAGAAATTGGTTCCTGAATCTCTCTCTCTCTCTCTCTTTACATACATACACACACACATACATACATACACACACAGCAGCTACACAGGAATGTTTATGTAATAATCTGTGTGCAAATACTATACAAAATAAATAGAAGGAAAATAACTTTATAATTAGTTCATATGGTTAGTATAAACTTTAGTATTTTCTTGAACAAAGTGGGAGACATGTACCATATTATGTAATAAATATTTAAGCCTAAGAATTTTATGTTTTAGAAGATGCAATTTAAAGGGTAAATATAGACATTTTCATCTTGAAATCCTTGCCAATCTGAAACTTTTGAGATCTTTGAATAAATAAAAGTGTGACTATGTCGGAAATCTTATACTAGAGCAAGAGGGTCAAATAAAATTTTTTGGACTCTTCCTTATTGCATGAGAGCCAATGGAATCAAGCGTAGTTACATTGAGTCCTGCTATTAATCATGCACTCTTCTTACTTTCTGGTTTGCTGGAAAACAGCTGTGGCAGATGGAGCAGGCTGGCACACAGAGATCAGAAATGGGAGCACCCTTTTCTAAGCGAAGACCTTGATAAACCTCAGAGAAGGAGTCATGGATGGACTGACTGCACAAATGTAGAAGTGTTTGAAGCTAGAAACCAAAGGATTTATTTTCAGTGGGGAAAGAAATATAACCCCAACCATAATCTTTCACAAAAGTCATTGAGTTAATAGCAATTCTTCAGATATTTGAATACAAAATTGTTTCAGCCCAAACCTTTTTAAAAGATATTTCTTAAATGTTAGAAGATATGACTGGGATAAGAGTGGGAATAAATGGGGTACACAGACTTAAAGGTATTAATAATGTCATATTCCTTAGGTGGTATTATTGCTTTATTTGCCTTTAAATTTTACATACACACACGATGCACTCTTCTTCAGTGATGTATTTTTGATAACATTTGTTTACATTAGGAGGTGCTATTTAGTGTGATGCTATGATCTAAGCACCTCTGTAGTCTGTTAACATATTTTCAAACTATTATTTGAAAAGTATTTTATTTATGTGCATCTAAAAGTATTTTATTTATGTAGCATTAAAGGGTTAATGCTACATCTAATTAAAATGTAGCATTAACCCTTTTTTCTCAACAACTTTTAAACTAGAATTTTGTCCTATGAAAAATGAAGGAAATTGCCAGACAAGGTTCAGGAAAAGTAAATCTGAGTAGAAACTTTTCTTTTACTCCTGAAATACCTGCTTTTCCCATAAAATGGCTGTAAAATAATAGTTTTATAAAAGAATTTAGGTGGACACACTACAAGATTTAGAAAAAAATATATATATCTGGAGAGAATTCTCTCCCAATCAGGCTCTCTCCTGTCTCCAACATGCTACCACATCTAGTGTCAGGAGCACATTAGTTGTAGTGTTGTAGTGATTGTTTTTTAATGGGAAGAGTCAGAGGAAATCTTTAAGTTTCAAAGGCAAACTTCAATATACCAATTTCAGTTTAACTATGTATATATATATATATGAAAATTAATGGGCTCCCTGGTAATCCTGTAGCTTTTAGAATTCATTCAAAAGAGGTTTAAAATGGATATGTTAAAGTATTGTGATCTTGAGTGGTATGTAGTAACACTTTACTACACAGGTATGATGCCCATTGTAACAAGCATCCTCTGGCCATATTTTATTTTTATTAAAATTTACACACACACACACACACACACATGCATGTGCACACACACACACACACACACACACACACACATAAGGGCAGACCAAATAATATATCATAGTACTTATGGGGCAATCTACTGTACATATTTCATATGTCCTTTATTTTATTTTGTCTGGTGTTTGCACTCAGATTATCCTAGTCCCTTGGCTATGACCTTAAAACTAATTGAAGTTCCCTGCCAGAGAAAAGTCAGTTGTGTTCAGATCAATTGGTAGTCTCCATTCAGTTCACTTCAGAAATGAACAATATAGGATCTGTGCTAAATGGCTAGAAGAGTGAGCCATTACACAGGAGGAATGAGAAACAGGTAACTGGGGAGGCAGAGATAAATAATTAGTAGGCAGTGGGCTCCTCTTAGTTCTTGGTACTTTCAGGTTCTATTTGCACAGGTAAGCTAGGCTGCAGTAGGTGTAAAATGATCCAACTGGATAAAGCTGAGATGCTGCTCAGGGAATATGGTTGGATGGGAGTGGAATGGCGCACTCCTCGCGTCATGCAAAATGTGTCAAGAGTGTCCGTGTTTTTCTCTGGCTTTAAGGTCTAGTCCCAACAAAGATGTTACTCTTCCCACCAAAAACCGGAACAAAACAGCCTTCCAGCATCATATAGTCCAAAGCACGTAGAAGAACCTGGGCATCCACGTAGAAGAAAACTCATTATGTAGAGTTCACTAGCTCCAGGATGAGCAAACCAAGAAAGGAAGATCATCTGTCAACAGTTGCACATTTGAACAAATTCATGAGACTGAGAGTAAAGGACCAGAGCAAAGGGAGAAATATCCTGGCATGAACAGACGTGGGAAGGAAACAGTGGTGGCAAAGAAGATCAACAAAGTCTAGTTAATAAAAGACAGGAAATACATACTGAGCAGAAAAAAATTCCTTCAGTATATAAGGTAAGGATTGTCAGTAGTTTCCCTGGTGGGGAGAAATTGAGAAATTTTATCATTTGTAATCCATTACATATAAGCGTGTCTCAGTTAGCAGTGACAGTGTATATAGTTCTCTTCCCAAAGTGAATATTAAGTCATTTTTATAAATACTTTCATAACCTCTCATAGTCCCCAGTTAAGAATCAGTCTGGGACCCCTACCTGGTTATCATAGCCAGGTAAGCATCTCTTACTACTTCAAAATATTTTGTGTTTCTAACTAAAGTGCATCATGTTCTAAAAACCAGCATTATTTTTAACTTCCTGGACCCATATTTTAAAATGAGTAGAGTTTAAGCATGCATCTCATAAATGTTTCATCAGTTTCAAGGAATTATTGCCATTTGCACTAAAATAAAAGAATCCTTCAAGTTGCTCTAGTCTAATGGATCGAGAAGAAAATCACGCTCATTCCACATTCCTGAAAGATGCTCCCTGATTTTCCCAGTTTCATCTCTATGTTGCAGCCATTCCAACTGCAGGGCCCTGAAAGTGCCAGGGCCTTTCATACCCCCAATGCTTTTGCTACCCTGGATGGAGTTGAACGTTCTCATTCATTTGGCATAAATCATTCTTAAAGATCTGAGGTTTACGTGTCCCCACCTACTCTCAAAAGAATTGTATACTGTCTCCTTTGTGCCCCAACTGCCCTATATCGTCTGTTGGTTATTCTTTCTTCTTCTTCTTTTTTTTTAAATCACCTATACCATTTGGTTTTTCTTACTAGGTTTTTTTTTCCTCAGCAGATTATAAGCTCCTGAAGAGTAGTAATTATGCAATATATCTTTCTATCCCAGGTTTTAGAACATTGCCTGATGCATAGTAAGCATTCAACTCTTTATTTAGTTATTCATTCACTCAATAAATATTTAGGCATGGCATCTTAATTAAGCCACAATTATTCTGCCCAGGTACACATGAACAAGAGTATTTACTCATTAAGAGATTTCACAGGAGATCAGTAAGTATGATGTTTGATAATTGAGTCAAGAATGTGTTGACATGTTAACATATGATCGCTAATGTATCTGCCTCACAATTATTAATACTTGTAGTACTTGTTAAAAATGCAGGTTTCTGAGCCCCACCTCAGACGTATTCAATCAGAATACCTAGGCATTAAGACTTAGGAATCCATAATTGTAAAAAGCAACTCATACGACTTACACTCACACTACATTGAATTCTGAAGAGCACAGACTTCAGAATTTGATGGACCTAGGCTGGAGTTTCAGCTCTATTTATTAGTTGTATGACCTTGGGAAAGTAAATTAACCTCTCAGAGCTTCAGTTTTCTTATAAAATTAATACCATAATAATAATGTCTCTTCATTGGGTGCTTGGAGTGATTTTTACATAAGACACGTGAAAGCACCTGGAACTGTACCCCATTACCTAGAAGTGCTTGGCAATACCACTTCCTTTCTTGTCTTCCTACTCTAGCTTCACTTTGCTCCTCCAGGTCTCTTCATCATTAAAGTAAGCACCAGACCTATCCTTAGATATCCTCTGTGAGAATCCAAGCAATCCTGACAAAATTATGATAATTTTGAATATGATTGCTTGAACTCTATATATGTGCTAAAATATTCATATTGCTTCTTTATCTCCTCAGGGGACTAATCAGACTTTGATATGAGTTATATTATATTATTACTTTAACAGAAATGGATATCCTCTTTCTAATGTATGCCATGACTTGGAATAATGTGACAGGATCTGTAGGCATTTGTTGCCTCCCTATTGATATTGGGGACTGGCCTGGTGCAAATTAGCTCTTTCTTCTCTTTTATGGAAAAGGAGATAATTTTATGATCTTTCATAATGTTACCACTATTGTTGCAAGAATTTTACTTTAAAATATGAACAATTTTCTTCCACTTTTCTTACACCTCAAAGAATAATCATTAGTGTTTTTCCTTTTTTGAAAAAGTGTGAGACCTGTATACACTTGGAAATTGTTGGAAAAGACCTAATAGAAATTTTCCATGTTAAATTTCCTAATGTTCTTAGTAATGTGAGAGCCATTTTGACTAAAGGTGCTGATAGAGAATCATAAGGACAAGTTCAAGTTCGTATGTGCTACCACAGGCAGATTACTCCACAATCAGTTCTTATCTGTCTAGATGATGTTATTGCATCATTGGTTTCTATAAATTAGGTTCCCTGGTAAAATCTCTAGAATGTTATAATAGTCTTCATGTACATACACTAAATATTTGACATAAATTGTTGGAAAATTGTAATGTTGATTTCAGAGAGAGAAAATAAATCTTACAAAAGAACCAAAGATATAATGACATGTGAGAAGCAAAACATTTTATTTGGGCTCATTAATACTTCTAGATGGTAAGTATTATTCAAATGAATTCTAAAAGAAAAGTGTATACCACAACCTGCCTTACATTTGAAATTCTAAATCTTGACTTTTTCCCTGCTATATTCTATCCTCAGCTTTCTCTAAAGGTACCTTCTAAATAAGATTCCATAGATATTTAAGTAAATGTTTGCCCATTGCTGTGGAACTATTTTACCTAATTTTGAGTTCTCTGTAGTCTACTTCCATTTGGCCTATCCTTTGCAATGGTAAAACAATAACCTTTGCCCTTAGACTATATAGCATTGAGAAAATTAATGTACAGTTAATAGAAAATTGGTCTTAGAAGAACTGAATATAAAAAAGAAATACTAAGTTCATTTCTGGGTAGAGTCATGTAAACCTGTCAGTTTATAATTTCAAATATAAATTCTAGCCTTCCTACAAGACTATCCCAGTAGAGGGCTCCAGCTTGCTTATGGAGGAAAAATCATAGGGAGGTTTTTAAAGAAACACTTGCAACATTACATTTAAAATGTAGTTTCCCCCCTAGCATAACTATGCAGGTATGTATCTATCTAACTACCTATTTAGTTGTCCCTGCTCAATTTATGGATCTATCTTTCTCTGGCTATACAAACTCATTTTAATGCATTTATTATAACTTTTTGATTCTTTTCTAACATAATCTCCATGTTAGTTATTCCAAACCATCCACATACTCCTCAGGAGCCCAATCCAGCTATTTCCCTCCATTTTGAAACTATTATTGTTCTTTTTCTTTTTCTTTTTTTTTTTTTTTTTAGTATGTGGGTAGCTCCCTGGCTGGGAATCGAACCCAGGCCGCAGTGATGACAGCGCCAACGCTGAAGCCTTAAGCCACTACACCATCAGGGAACTCCCTCTTTTGCTGATTGACGTACATAATGCATGCTTATTGTAAAAAATAAAAATGGAAAAATAAAAAATAAAGGCTAAAACTTACTTTATCATTGCTAATTTCACCACCTAGAAATTATTTTTCTGCTACTATAACTATTTTGGTGTATTTCCCTTCTGTTTTTATCCTAGAGTATATAATGTACATTATACACACATATGTATTATATTATATCACATTGTATTGTAATATATATAGTTTCTCATCCTGTTTTTTCAACTTAAAATATTGTAAGAATCTTCCGTATTAGAAAGTATCCTTCAAAATATATTTTTCATTGTTGCAGAATATTACACTATAAGAATGTATCATAATTTGTTTATTTAGAAAGACTAATGTGATGAATACATTTTCATAGGCAGATCTGATTACTATTTCCCTTGAAGTTCTAGAATCAAAATCACTGATCAAAAAATATAACATTTTTAAGGTTCTTAATCCATATTGACAAATTTTTTCTAGTTGTACCTAATTTACATTCCTGCAGCTGGTATAAGAATACCAGCTTCACTCTACCATCATTAACAATGGATGTTATACTTTCTTTAAAAATCTTCGTCATTTTCTTTTTAAAAAGAACATGGGAGGTTATTATTTCAACTTGCATTTCTTGCATGGAGTTGTTTAAGTATTTTAATTTGTTTGAGCCCATTTTATTTTTTTCCAATGTAAATCGCATGTGCCCTTTGCCTATTTTTCTACATTTCTATATTCATCTCTTCTCTTGTTGACTTATGAGAAATCTTCACATTATGCCAGAAAAGAAAAATGACCTGAACTCTTTGAAAATATCAAGGTCATGAAGTCATCAACTATCCCAGTTTTCCTTAAACTCAGCTAAATCTCAAGATCTAGATTAATTAATCTGTCTTGATCGATATGATATTTGGTAATCTCCACCAACCTAAAAAACAAAAAAATAAAACCAACAACAACCACTCTATAGCATTAAAACCTTACGTTGTTCATTTTTTACTAAGCAAATTCTTCCTCTCCCTCAAACAAATGTACTCCATTTGAGGGTATGTGTACCCTTTGGCATCTTTTACATGGTAAGAACTCTATTAACTCTAGCATCTATTCTCTTCCTATACCCAGAGAATCTGAGATACATTTTAATAATAACTGTTTTCTACAGAATTAAATGTTCAGATTCAACACTGTAAACAGAAAAACTTTTTTTTTCTGTTTTGATTGTTTATGTAATCTGTTCTTTAGATTCCATGTATAAGTGAGATCATTTTGTTACCAAAATTGGCCCTTCTCGCTGTAATGTCCAGCACCTTGGTGTGCCGAACAAAGCATTGAGTGAGACACAGAAATAAATTGGTTAAACGGGTACTTTATTAGAAGCTGAAGTACACTCCAAAAAAGATAGGAGCAAGTTAAAAGTACACTCCAAGGAGGTCGGATCTGGTTCCAGCAAGCAAGTGGCTCAAGAGCCCCAACTAGCAGGGTTATTCTGACTTTTATCCTCTTGAATGGAGAGGGGTTATGCCCATCTGGGCATGGGGTCTTTTGATTGGTGCCCTTGATTGACAGGAGGTTATTCTGTAACCTTTTATTACCTGTGTATGCACCATCCCAGAATTCAGTCTATTAACGAGGTAAGGTGAAATAAAGTTGTAACTTTTTACTTAGCAGGTGTTACTAATTAATTTAGACCAGAGGGCATTTTGTATCCTGCCTGTGGTTAATTGTATTGACATAAGGGGGAGGTCTTGGGCAGAGAAAGGGAGGGTCATGGGCTGGTCAGAGGTCATGTCAGAGACCTAATTCCTACCTGTAGCTTCCTGCCTCAATATGGTATTTGTTTTTCTCAGTCTAATTTATTTCACTTAGCATACTAGCCCCTAGGTCCATCCATGTTGTTGCAAATGGTAAGATTTCATTTATGGCAGAATAATACTGCATTATATAAATGTACCACAAATTTTTTATCCAATTGTCTATGGATGAGTATTTCAGTTGTTTCCATATCTTGGTTATTGTGACTAGTGCTGCAGGAAACATAGAAAATTAGTGTTTTGGATTTCTTTGGATAAATACCCAGGAGTGGAATTTTTGGTCATAAGGTAGTTGTATTTTTAATTTTTGAAGAGCCTCCATATTGTTTTCCATAGTGGCTATACCAATTCACAATTCCAACAACAGTGCTGAGGGTTCCCTTTTCTCCACATCCTTGTCAACACTTTATGTTTGTTGATTTATTGATGATAGACATTTTTTTTAAGCATCCAATATGTATTTTTATTCCTAATTTTGTTCTTTTAATTTGTTGTTATTATTAGATTTATTGGGGTGACATTGGTTAGTAAAAATTACATAGGTTCCACGTGTACAGTTCTACAGTGCATCATCTTTGTGTTGTGTTATGTGTTCATCACCCAGAGTCAGTTCTCTTTCCATCACCATATATTTGAGACCCCATTCCTTTTCTCCCACCCCCACCCCCTTACCCTCAGGTAATTACTAACCACTAAACTACTGATTGTGTCCATGAGTTTTTGATTCTTTGTTGCTTTCAGCTTTGCGTTCCACAGATGAGTGAAATCATATAGTTCTTGGTTTTTCTCTATGAGGCTTATTTTGCTTTGCATGATGGTCTCAAGGTCCACCCATGTTGTCATAAATGGCCCTATTTCATCTTTTCTTATGGCTGAGTAACATTCCATTGTGTATGTGTACCACAGCTTCTTTAGTCAGTCGTCTATCAGAGGACATTTTGGCTATTTCCACGATTTGGCCACTGTGAACAGTGCTGCGATGAACATTGGGGTGCATATATCTTTGTGGACTAAGGTATTCAAATTTTTTTGGTAGATACCCAGAAGTGGGATTGCCAAGTCATACGGTCATAATTTTTTGAGGAACCTTCATACTGTCCTTCATAGTGCAGCAGCTTGCATTCTCACTGGCAGGGTATAAGGCTTCCTTTTTCTTCACACCCTCTCCAACACTTGTTATTGCTTGTCGTATTGATTACAGTCATTCTAACAGGTGTGAGATGGTATCTCATTGAGGTTTTAATTTGCCTTTCTCTGACAATCCGCAACACTGAACATCTTGTCATATGTCTACTGGCCATCTATATGTCCTCTTTGAAAAAATGTTTATTAGGGTTCTGCTCATTTTTTAATTGGTTTGTTTGTTTTTTTGGTGTTGACTTGTAGAATAACAAATATTGTTAATCCTCAAGTAATTGATGGGGAAATGAAGACAGAAGTTAGATGAGTTACTCTTTAAAGATTTGCTTAATTCTTATCTATTCTTTCCACTAAACTGAAAATTACTTGGTTTCTAGTTTACAAGTAGTTAAAAATAGAAAAACTGTACTTTAAGCTTATTTACAAATGACTATTTTTCTCTTAGTCTTGGATTTCTATGAGGATTCCAGAAAACTGTGGCTATTTGTTACAAAAGTTGCGGGGGGGGGTGGTGGATTTTACAGTGGCTAGACCTGTCAAGTGGCACCTTAACTAAGTGATCAAAGTTAACATCACTAGTAATAAGATATATCAACATATATATACTGATATGATGCTCTGAGAAAGGCCCAATATTACTTCAGTGGTATTTATGCTGAAAGTACATAGCCTGAATCTAATCATGAGAATACATCACATAAATCCAAACTGGGAAACTACCAAATGACTGACCAGTGCTGCTTAGAATGTCAAATCATGAAAGATGAAAGAAGACGGGAACTTCCACAGATGGGAGGAGACTAAGGAGATACAACAATTTTTAAATTCTTTTTAAAATTCATTAATTAACTAAACATAGTGTGTGAGCCTGGATTAGACCCTGGACCAGACAAATGACATTTGGAAAAAACTGACAAAATTTGAATATGATCTGTAGCATTAGGAGTGTTATTTCCTGGTTTTGATCATTTTACTGTGGTTATATAAACTATTGTTGTTGTTTTTTTATGTGGGTAGTTCCCTGGCTGGGAATTGAACCTACGCTGCAGCATTGACAGCACCCAAGCCTTAGCCCCTACACCACCAGGGAACTCCCAAAATATTGATATTAGAAAAAGTCAGGGGAAGGGTATACAGGATTTCTCTGTTCTATTTTTGTAACTTTTATTAACTGAAATTATTTCAAAATAAAAATTTTAAAAAATGAGGAAGGGAAAGATGAATTAAATTCTATGTATCAGAGGGAAAAAAATCCCCAATATTTTCCTGGAGAAAAATTCCCCAAATACCAAGGATTACATCATTCATTTACATTCATCAATATAAAAGTCACTTTAACCTTTATAATTTGTGTGTAATGTGGGATGCCTTAAAACTTGGCGAAATGATTTTCAGTGGTATACAGTAGCCATTCATTAAACAGACATGTCAAGTAGTATTTTAGGTGCTGAAAATAGAAGGATAAGCAAGACAACAGATCCCTGGCCTGCTAGAACTTCCAGTCTTATTAATAAGAAAGATAAAATCGGAACTTAAAAATAATGTTTTGGTAAAAATTGGAAAGTGGATTTCTCAGTACGAAAGGGATAGGGGGAATGGGGGCTTAAGTCAAAAAAGAAATTTGTTACAAAAATTGGAGAAGGTAAGGCTATGTTCTGTTAGCATGCTCTTGATGAGCAAATGCAGACTAGTCTGTGCTTATAAGAGGGAGAAGGGCAGAAGGCAGCAAAGTGGCTTACAGGAGAGAAAAAAAATCACTTGAAAGTAGTAAGGGGGGAACAGACTGGAAGGAAGGAAAGGCAGAAATGAGAACCGTTGCAGTAAGTTTATAACATGACTTAAGCCACCATCACTGCAAAAAATAAATTAAAAAAAAAATAAAGCAAGAAAGTTGGAGGAGAGTAAGGAGTCCCCTGAGTTGAGTAATTTCGTGTGTGTGTGTGTGTGTGTGTGTGTGTGTGTGGAGAGAGAGGCTAGAGAAATGGAATTGGGATGGAAGACACGTAAGAGAAAAACATCAAATTAAGGACTGCGGAAACAGGGACTGGTACTTGGACACTTCAACGGAGGAAGGAGACTTCACCTACAAGTTTTGAAAACGTGGAGGAAGGATCGCGTGGGAAGCCAGAGCGTCCGCGTGGTGCCGGGCTGGCTGCACGCGCGCCCGGGCGCCGCCCGCCCTGGGGCTTGCGGGTAGGGGCACCGGGTTGGGTGCGGGTTAGGGGAAGGTTGCGGGGCTGAGTGGGGGGGGGGGTACACTAGGTTTGGTGATGTCATTGCAAGTCAGTGAACGGTGAAATTTAACACCGACCGGATTTGCTTGGCTCCTCTTCTTCCAGAGGAAGCAGCCGGCGGCAGTCAACGCTGAGCGCCTTCAGTTGCCACCGGCCCCCTCGCACCGACTAGATTTTTCGAAGTGGGTGTCTGTGCTTGTCTGACAAATGTTCTGGCGCGGGTTGTTTCCAAGGACTTCCTCCCTAGCCCCCCCACCCCCAGCCCTTTCTCCTCCCAGGCCCAAAGCAGAGGACTCCACTCGGAGTCACAGAGTCGCCTTTGAACCGCAAGTGAACTCCAGGGCTGCACTCGCAGCGGAGCTCCCGCCGCTGCCCGCGCTCCGCCGCCGGCCAGTGAGGTCTCCCTCCCCTCCCGCCCTCCCAGGGGAGCGCTCCCCCCGGGCTCGTCCGCTTCCTAGCGAGGGAGCTAGGAAACCGAGCTGTCTACCCTTTGGGTGCTATTTCTCTCTCTTGCCATCTCCTCCTCCTTTTTGTTGTCATTGTTGCGGTTTTGGAGCACGTTTTCATGTGATTTTGTTTTCCTTTTTCATGGACAGTACCTGCACCCTTAGCAGCTCGGAGTTGGCTTCTGTTTTCCGTTAGCGCTTCGCTGCCCGGACAAATGCATACAAATGCATTTAGGAGCCCACAAGACAAGGCGTGGAAAGGTCTCCCACACGGCAGAAACGTAAGTAGCCCACCCGCCGGGGCAGGGGTTAGACCAGCCCCTCTCCCCACCCCCTGAATCCGCGGAGCCGGTTGGAGAGCTGTGCTCCCGCTCCTTGGCACTTTCTGAAGTTGGGGGCCACGAGCAGCCGTGGCATCCTCCTCTCGTCTCCTCAATTTGTAAAATGCCGTGTTTGAAACGTAGCCGCCTGCCAGCGGGGCCCTCGGTCTATGCCGAAGAGATCCTGCGGCTCCGGAGGGAAAGCTCGCTGGCGAGCGTCCCGACGCCGGCGGCAGCGGCTCCCGCGGCTCCGGAGCTGGGCTCGGGCGCCCTCCGCGCTCCAGCTCCAGCCGCCCTCGCGCCCTCCTTCTCCTCCTCTCCCTTGGGGCCCTGGCCAAGGTCCGGCTTCCCTGCGTGACTCGGGGCGCCCTGCCCGGGAATTGCTGGGGCGCTAGCGGTCCCGTGGGCTCTGTGCGCGCAGTCTGGACAGCGGGCCCAGGAGTGGGGCAGTGTTGCCCGATGGGGAAAGAGGGTGCCCGCAGAACCTCGTGCACCAGGGCGCTGTTGGAACCACAGGACTCAGAGGCCGTTGCCTCGTGCCCTCAGGAGGCCAACAAACGTGCTCCCCGTCTGGGGCCGGGTCTGCACCCGGGTCACTGGCTCGTCCCTGAGGAAGGGTCTGGACGCAGGAGACAGGGCTGCTCCTTCCAGGGAGTGCTCGCGGGGGCTCTGACCGGCACCCCACCTCCTTTTGGGGTGCTGTACCTGCTCCCATCCTCTCACTGGTAAAAGAGCGTTGATGGGGGGAGGGGCGGTGCATGACCCTGGCTTGCTGCCCTGGTTCCCCGGGAGGAGGTCAGTGGGTTATGCAAGTCTGTTTCTGGCCTCCGGGGAGGAAGGGACCAGAGCGGCTGTGATGGTTCTCTGCCTCAAGCCTGCCCCTCGGGAGCGGCGTGGGGAGGCGGGCGCGGGGCGGACTGACAGCGGCAGCTGGGGGCAGCCGGGGGCGGGGTGCAGGGTAGGACCGCCTTGTGGCCGGCGGTGTTTGCCTGAACATGTGCTCCTGACCCGCGTGCGCCCGGGCCTGGCCGGGGCTCGGCCGCGCGCTCCTCCGACCCCAGGAAGCCCCGGCAGCTGGGGACGCGCCTTCCCAGGTGCCCGCACCCGGATGAGTCAGTGAGACGGAGCCTCCGCACCCCTGTGCCTGCGGCAAGAGCCGGGGCCAGGGAAACCCGGGGTCAGGAAGAGGTCGGGCTCTCCCGGCCGTCTTTCAGGAGAGGCTCAGGCGGGTCGCAGCGGGGTCCCAGGCAGGTTTCCCGCCACGTTTCTGATAACGGGCTCTCTGGGAAGACGAGGTCGGGGATCCCAGTCCATCCTGTGGGACCGGGAGCATCTTCCTGCTGAAGGGGCGTGGGGACGAGCCCCTGCGGGTGCAGAGCCACCGAGAAAGGCTGGGGGAAGCCCTGCCCCTCGCGGCTTCCCTGGCCACCCTGGGCCCTTCCTGCCCTCTCTGCCAGCTCCCACCCCGAGCGCCTTCCCTGCGCTGAGTAAGGCCTCGTCGCTGACTAACCTTCCCCTTGGTGGTTGTGACCAACCTCTCGGTTAAAGAAGCTCTTCTGCTCCCGGCCTCTGTCTTGTCTGGTTTATACTTCGCTTCCAGACGCTCCCAGAAGAGGCCCTGCAGGAATTCTTGGGCAATTTGGGGTTTATAAATTGGGTCCAGATGATGGGGGGGAGGGAGACGGAGAAACCAAACAGAGTGGGTTACACGAGGAACTTCTGAGGAAAAATTAGACTAGTTGGAGTAGGCAAAGAACCCTTGCGGAGAGACCCGGGGTGGGTAGGGGATCCGGGATGAAGGCACTGGTCTCCCCGCCTTGCTGGGGGACCTCTCTGCCAGGGGCCCTGCAGCCCCCTCCGTACCCAGTTTGCCCCACCGCAGTTGCCAGAGGGGTAGGCTGTAAGGAATTAAGGGTAATTCAAGGTTACAGCAGATTGCAGCCCCTCAGAGCGCCAACCACACACATGTAAAGTGGAGAAAAAAATTGTTACTGATTGAACCGAGAAAATGGTCTCCCCAAAATATCCAATTTCCATAAAAAATTCAGAGTTCCGTAGTTTGAAGAAAAAAAAGAAAAGGATACCCACCACGTAGGGAGGGGACTTGGAAGAAACAGCCGATAAACTGATGATAATGTCAGACTACTGAATTAAACCTTAGAGTTCCTAATAAAGTCCTTGAGGTTTTAGTTTTTCACCACCCTCCTGAGGTGACCTTTCCCAAGAGCAGAGGCAGTTTTTTAAAAATCACAGTTCAAAAACGTTTATAGTTTAAAACTGGATTCTTAAAGACATTTTATTTCATGGGGCTGCTTTCAGATAATGTTACCTAATGTGAATCTGTGGAGTTAATAAGAGAAAATTAAAATCAAAAGTTAGATACATTGATTTAATATATTATTGGAAAGTCTCCCAGGTAGGCTATTATGGCACTTAAAGGGTTTCTATAACAGAACAATGGGAAAAGTTTTGGATATAAAAATCTATTTTCTAGCTGGCATGTAATTCTATTTTTTAAAAGTTGCTTAGCTATCTTGGTGTTCAAGTAAATGTTTAAAATTAACTGATGTCTCAGGGAGAGGAATTGTAATTCATGGAAAGTGATTTTGAATGTTGTTTAGACATTCTGCTTGGTAATCTGTGAAGTTACAGGAAAAAAAATAAATTTATTACAGGAATTAGAATAACTGCTAGTTTTCTTGCCATGCTTTGCAACTATGATCTATTTTAGGATTTGTAATTCTGAGTGAGAAGTGAAGGGCATTTCGTTTTCCTTCTCTTAAAAGGCTATCATTGTTGTCATTTATTCATTCATCACTTGTTTACTCATTTATTCACTCGTCATTTGTTTACTCATTTATTCAACCAGCGTTTACTGAGCTCCAACTATGTGCCCAACATGGTTCAAGGCAGCAGGGTTACAGTAGTTGAGCAAGACAGAAACACACTGGATGCCCTACTCATGTGCCCATTTCAGTGTGGGAAAAGAAAACATAACCGAGTGTGTAACAGAACGAGATAAGGGTATGTACAGGACGACACCTAGCAGTCTTGGGTAGGTGTGAATGATAGGGAGCGGTAATACTGGAAGGAAAGGCTGACAAGAGGAAATGAAAT
The DNA here is from genome assembly GCA_004026885.1 of Lyroderma lyra. Lineage (NCBI taxonomy): Eukaryota > Metazoa > Chordata > Mammalia > Chiroptera > Megadermatidae > Lyroderma > Lyroderma lyra. The sequence continues at coordinate 70,511 of PVJL010002526.1, read as the reverse complement.
CTAGACTGAGACCTAAGTGGGAAAGGCTGGAACTTTCCAGACAGAGAGAACAGTAGTAAATTGTTCAGAGGTGAGATAGCATAGTGCATTTGAGGGCCAGAAAGAGGTGAAGTTGGTTGAAGCACACATTCTAAGGAGCTAGATCAGGAAAGACAAATAGGGACTGTATCTAAAAGGCCTTAAACCATGTTACTTTCTTAGCTAAATGAATGGAGATTAGGATGACCTAAATTTGTCTTGGGATCAGTGCAAAGGTAGAAGATGCTAGAGAAGTTACATGTTTGTTGAAACTCTAACCACTTCATAGTTTTATTGACTGATTCATTAATTAATTTAAAAAAAGTAGTGTATGCCAACAATTTTGAGGGGCTAGGCAGTAATCAGTTTTAATTTCTGTGGTATTATGAGGACAGACTAGTTTAGATGTAGTTTCTTACTTACTACTGAATGGACTCTAGGCATTTTGATCACTTGAAGTCCTTAAGCATTTATCTCCCTTGCACTTCATAATTGCCTGTGTGCTTGGAATTTAACCAAAAGTTCTAGTATGCTTCACACTGAGTTAGTTACACAAGAACCTATTGAGTTGACTTGATAGTCTAAGAAATTTATTGTGTATAAGTTAGTGACATTTACTCCCTGAGTCATCCAACTTTATCCCCACTGCTGGGATGAGAAGTATTTTTCAGTTATTTTGGGAACAAAGGAAAGAAATTTCACTATTTCTGGATCTTAACAGCTAGTAAAGAACAAAATCTATAAAGCTGTCATAACTTAGAGACGTTTTTGGCTTGTAAATGTAGTGTGATGGAAATTGTTGACATTATTGATCTATATCACATGTGTGTGTTTTTCAGATTAGTTCACCCTTTCCAATTAAATAAAAATCACCATCTCATAAAAAAAAATTCCTTTTTACAAGATTTAACAAGTCCTTCTTACTAGTGTAAATTGAATCTATGTAGAGACAAGCATCAGTAGCCTGAAAACATGTTATTGTAATACCTGAGGGCCTCGTGGGTGCCCTAAACAAAAAGATGCCTAGGATTCCTTAAAGTGACTTAGATACTTCAGATAAAAGAAAACTTAAGAGCTCTAAGAATTATTTAGGGAAGATGCTTAGCATGAATATTCATTCCTTAAATATTCTGAATATGGTTTTTGGGTATCTATTTCCTGCTTGATCCCCTTTTAGGCCTCACTCCTCACATGTCTGGTTTTGACTGTGGGTGTCTCAAACTGAAAATGTGGCTAGCAGACCAGACACATGGAGTATTTCATATTTTGTTAGATATCCTTAGATATTAATACTATGGGTTATGTTTTCTGAATCTTTATTGAATGTTTATTACTATGTTATTGACTTCTTTTTGACCTGGTCTGATTTTGTAAAATGTCTAAGTATACTCATATATGATACTTCTGTTACTTTGTATTAGTAACACATGAGCCAGACATAGAAAAAAAAAGTGAACAGAAACAGACATGCTTTGAATATTTGAAAAAAATATTTAATATACAAACTAGACTTTTTGTTAGAATAATCTAAATATATGAACAAATTAGCAAACTTAGTAGTCTATTTTAGGTTATTTAATTAAAAGAGTATTGGCCAGAATCATAGGAAAACCTTTCCATTTTTGTGGTTAAATAATATGATCTTTATTTATATTTAGGGTAATTTATAGACCATATTGCTAAGTAATTTTATCTTGGTCCTCTAATGCCAGTATACTAATAGGATCCCAAAATACACACAAATTTTGAGTTTTATATTTGAAATATAAAATTTATATTATGTCATCACATAACAGATGAGTCAGCTAAGGCTCTGAAAATTGACATGACTTGTGTAAGGTCACACAGTAAATTAGAACTGGAACCAGGATTAGTCTTTTGACTCCCAGTTTAGTATTATTTTTTTATTAGCCATGTTATTTTCTTTTCAACAACTTAATACAGTTTAAATTTTAATTTATTCAAGGATTCTAGCATGTCTTAGCCCTTGACAAGTATATCATCTACTCATATTGCTACTCTGAAAATGTGATACTTTTTCTTTATTAAGTAAATATAATATGGGGGATATTGCACAAAACCAAAGAAATATACAAGCCCAGCTAGATATTTCCCAGAAAACTTGGATTCATTAGACATCCATTTTATACAGTGTTGGGGTTTGGCTCTTTGTTAAAATGATTGTGTCAATTAAGCTTGATGTCTTCTCTGTGTTTTCTCTTCAAAGATGAGAAAAACAGTTAAAAGGAAAAAGAACAAAAAAGGCTTACACTTACCCTATTATAGCAGATTTTAAAATAATTCTTTTTGTCATTTTTCTCTTTAGACATCCAACTAAAAGCACCCATATTTTACTTTACTTTTCCCAAATATTAAAAAGGTAGGTTCATAGGGAAGAATTGAATTCCTCAGTCATTGGAAAATGTTATTGCTCCTTTCCTGTTTAAAAACATTTACTGTGTTAATATCATGTAAAAAATGGATAAAGGCGAAGACCTGTTGCTTGCTCAGATACTTACTAATTAATCATAAAAAGTACAACATATATAAGCTATAATAAAATTACAATTTAAGAATCAAGAGTATGATGGGAAATTTCATGGAACAGGTTTTGTTCAAATTAGGTTTTGATGATCTTAAGATTCTGACAGATGGAGGCAGAGAGGGCATTATGGTCTTACAAGGTCTGCCCAGGGAATAGAGAATAACAAGGAGTGGCTGGAGTTATGGGGGTGTCAGATGTCATGCGATCCATATTGCTAAAACAGGATGGTTGATGTGGAATGATAAGAGTCTTGACCACCTGATGAGAAACTTGACTTTTCCTGTTCTTCCTTACTTAGTTTGAAGTATAATTAGAGAAAGAGAAATCTCTATTTCAGTCATTGATCTCTACTTCACCATTAGTCATAAGTATATTAGGCACAGTTACATAAAGTGTGGCATAACTGATGTGTCATAATTGCCTAAAGTCACATGGCTAAGGGATGATGTTTGATGTGTTTGGGTTTTCCTGTCTCACTCCAGAAGTGGACTTGTTGATGTGTCTAAAAAGAATTGCGTTTTTCATTTTTCTCCCCCAAAGTCACTGGGGAAGTCTATGGGTTGGGTTGGCTGAATTGCAAAGTGAATAGTGCTGGTTGTCATTAATTAGCTTTATTCTCCATGGAAGAATGCCTGTTGGGTTGCTTCTAAATTCTAAGTGAGTCAGATTACCTTAGGCAAGTCAATGTGTTCCCTTTCACATTCCATTTTCTACGAAAACAGGATAATTCCGAGGCACTCGCCTTCAGTAACTATAATCCTGACCTAATTTCTGGTCTGACTGATCTACCGTATTTTGCCATGTACAACACAGTTTTTTGCCCAAATTTGTGAGGGAAAAACAAGGATGCACATTATATATGGATAGTACTAATTCCATATCTATAAATGTTTTCAATTTTTTAATTTATGCTTATAAGTTAAAAGTGTACTCTAGAAATCAATAATGATATCTTTATGCAAAATAATACCCTAAAATGCAATAATCATTTTTTATATAAAAACTTTTATGCATAAAATTTCTTGTACCTTGTATCTGTTCTTGTGTTTTGTGACGTAAAATTTCTTGTACCATAATAGGTTGAAAAATAAATGCTAAAATATCTTTATAATACAAAAAACAAGTACCTAAATATAAACAAATAAAAATTTGAATTAAAAAATTAAAATGAAAGATTCTTTTCCCTAAAAGTTTGGGCCAAAAATGTGGGTGTACATCATACACTAGAACACATTATATAAGGCAAAATACAATATATCCTGCCAGTTATTTATTGAAAATATAAATTTGAAAGGAAAGGATCCTTCTTTTACTCCAACTCTAGATCAAAGTTGTCCAGGATGACTTTGAATGCAGACCAACATAAATTCATAAGCTTTCTTAAACCATTTCAAAAATTATGCACAGATCTTTTTATTAGCTCATCAGCTATTATTAGTGTTCGTGTATTTTACGTGTGACCCAAACAATTCTTTCCAATGTGGTCCAGGAAAGCCATAAGGTTGAACACCCCTGTTCTAGATCATATTGGGATCTATTCTGGAGAACCCAGATAAATCATTTTAATCTTGTACAGTGGTCATCAACTTTGTTTGCACGTTATAATCACCTGGAAAGTATTTTAAAATCTCTGTACCACAGGCAAATAAAAATCAGAACGTCTTGGGGTGGCGGTGGAGAGGGCAAGACCCAAGTATTAGGTGATTCTTCTATACAGCTAAGGTCAAACAAACAAAAAAAATTAAAACAAACAAAGAACAGAGATCCAAAACAAGTAGGATTTACATCACCTCTTGAGTGTCATTTATTCCATCCAGAAGAGTGGTCTTTAGATTGTGATCCCCAGCTCCGCAGCATCAGCTTTGCCTGGGAACTCACTATAAATGCAAATTGTTAAGCCCTACCCTAGACCTAGTGAGTCAGAAGCTCTCAGGGTGGGGCCCAGCAGTCTTTAGTCCTCCAGGTAATTCTGAAGCACACTAAAGTTTGAAAAACACCAATCTAGAGCAGTAGAAAAGGATTTAATAAAAAACAGGGGGAAGGGAAGTCAAATAATCTTATTTGTGTTATTGTCACAAAATTAGATGTATTAGACAAATAATATTTCTTTAAGTGTATTTTAATTACAATGTAAATATAAATAGTAAATGCTCTAAGTTGCTCTTCCCAAATTTGACACCTGTACAATCTACATTAGAATCATCTAGTTAAAAATGTATATATCTTGAGGATCCACTTCAGTTTTGTGATTCATCTCTGTGGCAAGGCCCAGAATCTTCCTTTTTCACAAGAACCTCAGATGGTTCTTTGGTAAACTAGCATTTGAGAACCATTGTTCTAAATGGATGACACCTATGTGGCAATCTCTTATAGACTTCATTAAAATATGAGGGCTGTCTGGAGAAAATCCAGGCATAAATACCTCTATTTTTCATATTACATGGCTGGATACTTTCCAGACAGCCCTTATATATGGTTCAACTCTTTGCCCATACCAGTTGAAATTTCTGTAATGATTCAGCTGATTAGTTTATAGAGTTGATGACAGTCAAGTAGTCTATCAAAACCTTGTCTTGTAAAAGCTGTTCTCTGTACTATGACCACAAAATGTACATTTTTCACTTACTAAAAAAATGGTTAACACCATTTTAAAGCAAATGATATTTCCATTATACCAAGGAGAATAGCATAATTTTATATTGTTGACTCACTTATGTTATGGTGCTCTTTATAGTTGATAAAGGTAAAAACTTATTGGTAGTAGACAATATACCAATTACTACTAGCACACCAGGAATTTGATACAAGGAAAAAATGATTTTCATAGGGCTCTGTAATTATTCCTTGCGGAACTGTATTTTACAGAAAGGTCATTTGGAGAGTCCCTGGGTTAGAATGAAAAATGGAATCAGGGTATATATATATATATATATATATATATATATATATATATATATTAGCAAGAATAAGGTAATAAAATATTGTCTTCAGCACACCCATCATTACTTTTTAAAATTATTTCTGATTTTCACTTGAAAAGTATATATAATCAGTTATGAAGACTATTCAACAAAAATCTGTCAAGTTTGGTTATACTAGAAAAGAACAAAACATTTTCACTTAATCAATGTGAATAGACATTCTGATTTGTGGTGATTGAGTATTGTGCTCACAATTACTACTAATTAAAATGTTCATGTTGATAGCCCATTGTTATTTTCATACACAAAGAATCATGAGTCTAGTTCAAGTGATTTGAATATGATATTCAAATGGCTTTTACTTATATTCATTTAAAAAATAACTGGTTACATCAATCTATAATCATTATGGTTAATGACTATAAGTTATGTTACTGTGTGCAAATTTTTATTACTTCATATAAAATTGCATATATGATCATTTGAAATAATAATAATAGTAATAATGTCATCTATACTAGTTCACATTTATTGAGTATTTTCTATGTGCCAAATACTGTTTTGTGTGTTTTACATGAAGTTTTTTCAGTTAATCTTCAAAAAAACCTATGAAATAGATTGAGCAAATTAAGAAGCTGAGGCATGGAGTGATAAACAGTATGCCTAAGACACATAATAAGTGGCAAAGCTGGAACTTAAATTCAGAGCTCTTGGTCTTAGCTAATATGAATATTAAATTAATTAAAATAATGACTTGATTGTTCATCTTACACTAGAGTTCATTTTGGATTTTGTATGACTTATAAATGTCCAACTAAGTTCTTCCCAATTACTTATCTTTTTCTAGGAAACTGCTTCTTCATTTTATTGTGCTATGTGTGGCAGGGGCTGCTGTTCATGCACAAGAACAAGGTAAGAATGTTACCTTGATAGTTACTTACTTATATAAAAATTGTGCTTTCAACAGCAAAAGTATATGACTCTAAAGTCAATATAACCTTAAGTGCAACATGAAATAACAATAAAATATACCCGGTACAATGAGAATGTAAGGGTGAAGAAACCAATTTGGGGGGAAAATATGACCTTTAAGAAGTTACTCAGATCTTCCATCTGTGAAATTGCTTACATTTTTAAGCAAACTCTATAAAAGGGAAGTTTTGTGTAGTAAAAAGGCTTTGCTTGTGACTTCATTTCAAGTGGGAGTCTTAGGGGTGGCAAACTGTAACTGAATTACCTTTGCACTTCTTGAAACAACACAAGCTATACTAAATGTTCCATTTAGATTTACATCATTAAGAAACAAAATAAAATTTGCATAGCAGTGGGCTTGGGATTTTATTTAATTCAAATGGAGAGTTTTGGAAAATAGTTCAATGTTTTGTTTCATTTTTGTTTGCTAGGTAGTTACTCTGGTAGTATGATAGAGTTTAAGGAATCTATGTATACCCTCATTTATTAATTTGTTAAACAATATTTCTAAAGTATCTTCTATTTGCCACATGAAATCCTAATTGCCATTAATTGAATTATGAATGAAATAATTTCTCTGTTCTCAAAGTAGAAGCAAGTGTCCTTGTCAAAGGTAAAACAAAACAAAAAAACAGTCAAAGTCAAAGGAAAAAACCCTGGAACTGTGCTGCTCTACAGATAATATCATGGCCTCCATTTTTTTCTCTTCTGCCTTTTATTAGCAGAGCTGCCAAATTATTCATTCTGACAGAACCAACTTTTCACTTCATTGAGCCGTCTCTTAAGTTTGTCAATCAACCAAATAAGAGTAATAAAAAACAAATAAACAAATACAAATAAAGGAAATATTTGTAGGTAGAGAGAAGGCACAAGGAAGGAGTAGTCTCTACTTGATTGACAAATTGACAAGTAGACATAGATAAATACGAGGTCTGACAATTAAGTTCACAAACTCATCCTAGAAAAAGTGCTACCTCATTGCTGAATATCACTATGGTCACCTTCGAAGTACTCCCCTTGGGAAGCTATGCACTGATGTCAGCACCTAGTCTACCCTTCAAAGCAATTTTGGAAGTCTTTTTCTGGAATGGCCAGCAGAGCTGTTGTCTCATATGACACTTCATGTCCTGACTGTCATAAAAATGTCTTCCTTTCAAAATTTCCTTTATCTTTGGGTAAAGAAAGCAGTCATTGGGGGCCAGATCAGGTGAGTAGGGATGGTATTCCAATACAGTTATTTGTGTACTGGCTAAAAACTCCCTCAGACTGTGCTATGTGAGCTGGTGCATTGTCATGATGCAAGAGGCATGAGTTGTTGAAGAAAAGTTCAGGTCATTTTCATTTTTTTCATGCAGGCTTTTCAGCACTTCCAAACAGTAAACTTGGTTGACTGTTTGTCCCGTTGGTACAAATTCATAATGAACAATGCTTGTGATATCAAAAAAAAAAGTTAACAGCGTGGATTTTACTCTTGATTTGAACTGACGGAACTTTTTTGGTCATGGAGAATTGGCTAACTTCCACTGTGCACTTTGATGCTTTGTTTCAGGGTTGTATTGGTACACCCATGTTTCATCACCAGTGATAAGATGGCCCAAAACATCCTCTTGCCTCTCCAAAAGATCTTGGCAAGCTTCGATTCTCCTTTGCTTTTGTTCATCAGTGAGCTTCTCCAAGACCATTTTTGCATACAACTTTCTCATGCCAAGATTCTCAGCTAGATTTTCCTAACTGATTTTCCTATCGATGTTTACTTGGTCTGCTATGCTTCTCATAGCCGATGATTTTGATGCACAATTCCATGAACTTTTGCAATGTTTTTGTCAGTTCTGCTTGTTACTGGCCACCCTGAACTCTCTTCATCAGTGATGCTTTCTCTCTTCTCAGAAAAATGTTTAATCCATTTGTACATTGCCATTTTCTTCATGGCATTATGCCCATAAACTGAGACTAATGTGTCACTGATTTTACTTCCACTTTTGCCAAGTTTAACAAGAAATTTAATGTTTATTCATTGCTCTAATTCAAGCTCCAACATCTTTGTGATGGGATACAAAAACACACAACAACAGTAATGAATGCCACTCAACAAGATACCACCACATGTCAACACAAATACAGCTGTGAGACATAGATATAACAAGATTAATGAAAGGTTACTGAGTTGTTTGCACAGTGCTACCAACATAAGCATACGGTGGCAAGTTTGCAAACTTAATTGTCATATATTGTATTCTGTCAAATAGCATATAGATTAATTAAATATATATCTTGGAAGGCATTTTCTAATTCTTTTTTATGGAGAATATGTTACCGGAAAATGGGGTATCCTTGTCAACATGACGTCCAGGTTCTTGGTATCTCGAGCAAAGAATTGAATGAGACACATGCAAAAGTAAAGTGGTGAAACAAAGAGATAGTTTATTGAGGGGAAAGTACACTCCAAAGAGGTAGGAGTGGGCTGGAGCAAAGAAAGTGGCTCAGGAGCCCCGATCAACGAGGGTCTAGGTGTTTTTGTTCTCTTCTAGATTTTTAGAGGAGACACCCCTGGGTGTGGGGTCTCCTGATTGACAAGTTTGATTGACAAGGGGTCTGCCTTCTGACTGCGCATGCCCTTTCCCAGAGTTCAGTCTGTTATGATGATATTAATGAACTTCTGGGCATATGTATGATATTACAATGATGGTATAATGAGGTTCAGGTAACTCTCACTGCGCAGGCATTAGGAGCTGGCCCAAGCTGGTGGACTTCTTGGGCCTTCTGATTTCCTTGTTTTTGTCTGGAACTTCCTCCTAGTCTGGGGCAGGGATTACATGTGAAAGGGTGGTATCTTGGCATAACAATTCCAGCAGGCAGTTTCATGGAGGAGGTCGAGATTTCCCTATTCTATCTACCTTCCTCACATCCTCTTGAGAGGTGTGATCCCCACAAATCTCCATGGGAAGCTGAGGGGGTGGAAGTCTCGTCTTCTGTATCTGCTTCCTGCTGAAAATGGTTGTTGTCCCTACCTACTGGGGATCCATGGAGCTCTCACCCTATCTGATCTAAAGTGGGGGAAGGGGTCTCGAGATCCACCATGTTGACTCCTTTGGTTGAAATGGGCTGGAAACCTTGTTGGGGCACCACTAGTATCCTGATGATTTCTAGATTAGGAGAAAATAATTCAGTTAGTATTTTAAAGGCATTGATCAGAGAAATAGGTTATAAAGCCCTTGTCACTAGGTGGTTTTATGATAGAAAGTCTGTTGCTTGGGGTGAGGAGCCAGAGAAAATTGATAAGGAAGTGATTAAGAAAAGGTGAAACTAAGAGCTAAAGAAACAAGGAAAAGGAATCTTTAGTGAAGTGGGGGGATGATTGCTCTATCTAGCCCACATCAAAATGGTTAAATTCACTCACATGTAACTTCATGCAATGCTCTTCTTGACCAAGTTATTTCTGTTACTTTATTTTGCTTTAAGTAGTCATGAAGAGGAGATAAACTATTATTTCTTAATTTTTTTATTATTACTATTACAGTTTCTGAAAACTTATTGTGTACCAGTCACTATGGTAATAAAATACATATTTTCTTCACCACTACATTATTACAGGGTTTTTACAATTATGAGTATAATAATTATGAGAATTGCTGAAACCAAGATTAAGAATAACTAACTACCCCAAGTGTTATAAGCTAATGAATGGAAGGACCAAGATTATTTTTAAGTAGTGAAAAAGTATTTTATTAGAAATAGAAAGTACATTTCAAAGAGATAGGAGTGGGCCTGAGCAAGAGAATGGCTCAAGGGCCATGATTTAAAATCAGATATTTTAACTGCAAAGTCTACAGATTCTTTAAAAATAAAGTCTCTTGGACTACAGAGAAGATAAGAAGGAGAAGTAGAATTGTTATTAATTCAATATATATTTACTTTGTGTCTTGTCTTTGCTGGTACTTTATACATATTATTCTAATCCCCATAATGAACCTGCAGGGTAGGTATTACAGATGAAGAAACTGAGGCTCAAAGAAGGGACTTGCCCAAGCCCTTGCAGCTAAGACTTGAACCTATGTCTGTCCATCTCTGACAACAAAAATACTCCTTCCACTACATATGGCCTTGCTTCACAATTTGCATCAGCTGGGTCTATGAGTTTAATAATCTACAAAATGTGTCATTATTGAAATATTAAAAACCCAGGCAAATAAAGATATAAGAAAAACTGAGTATTTATGAATAGATTTTTTTAAACAATACAGAGCCAATGAAAGGAGTAAATGAAAGAAATAACATCTTTCAATCTTAAGATTTCATTTATAAAATACACAATGTGCTCTTTTATTTCAGGGTGAACATCATAAATTTTTAGTTTTTCTATAACCATAAAATTTTATTGTGAATTCTTAACAGAAAGAAAAATCTTTTAAAAACCTCTTTGATTTTAGAAAATTGGATACTTTTGAGCACAAAAAGAACTGAAAATAGTCAAATGTTATCAAAAACTTAGAAGTACTTTTTCTCCTAAAATAGATTTTAATGTTAAATAGTCATAATACAATAATGTAACATTTAATCAGGAGATTAGAAAAACATTTGCAGAGAAATCTTAATTTATAATTATCAGAAATATCATTTGTACCTTTAATTTAATACTACTGAATATGTCTATTTGAGCTTGAAAGTATCCAAAATTAGACTTTTTAGAAAAAAAGTTTTATAATGCTTATGAGAGTTTTCAAAACTAAAAAAAAGTATTAAAGTAATACAAGTATACAGTTTATAAGTCAAATTGTACTACAGAATAGGAAACAAAAAACAGTACTCCTTGAACTTACCCACTCCTGCCCTCAGCTACTCAAACTCTCTTTCAGCACCTTCTTTTGGTTTTAACCTCCATATACCTTAATAATATAATTATATATTGTATTGGCTTTCTACTTTTGATGGTGAGGTCTTAATATTTTTATACTATCATTTTATACTATCATATCTTCTTTCCTTTCTTCTATCCTCTCAATATAGCTTTATCAAAAATTTTGGTGAAATTAACCCTCGTATAATATGGCACTTCTGTAACACAGTTTTGCCCTAACACGGAAAATTGAGGGAAACCCTCGTACGACACAGCACACTGGAATACGGATTTACTCTAACATGGTTTGAGAATTAGAGAAATCCCCAAACAATACAGAACGTAATAAGAGCTTTTAAGAGCAAAAAATTTCTCATTCAAAATTAGGGAAATACCTGAACACCATGGAACATAATAGGAGTTTTTAAGAGCAAAAGAAGTCTCATTTGAAAATTTTCATTCAAGAGTGGATGTCATATCAGATTTGACTGCAGAATTTTAAAATTTATTAGAATTTTAAATCCATTTTGATCATGGAGTATTAAGTACACATTTTAAAACTTTGTGTTTTTCTTTTTACTACATTATACATAGGTGAAAATTGCTTAAATAAAGATATTTCTCTTACTTACAAAAATATAATAGTATGCTTTTTTAATTTTTGGAAACTAACCTTTTTTGTACTAGTTCTTTGTTTTATATAACATAGATAGGCATAATATGGCATATTTAAGGAACCTAACAATCGTGTTATAGGGGCTACCTGTATTTATAATTTACCTTATCACGACCATGTGTGTACCTTTTTTTTTTCACCACCAAGTCATATACATTTATATTTTTTATACAGTATTATAAGATTCTTTTTTTTTTTTTTGGTCTCCTTTGTGTTCTGTGTCCCTATCACTAATTTTTCTCAGATGCTCTTTAAAAATTCTAAAATTAAAAAATAGTATTTTCTAAAAAATGTACCAAATATTCTAATCATTTAATCTATTTCTTTTCTTTTCTCTCTCATTTTTTTTTTGAGATGTTTTTTCTAGAAGCTAAAATTATCTTGTTCTATTGTGGATTGGTAGTTCTCTAAGCTTCCTGTAGAGTTGATGTCTTTCATCTGTGTTAGATGAACTTATATTTTTCTTTTTCATCTATTTTCTTTTTTCTTTTTGGTATGTGGGTAGCTCCTAACTGGGAATTGAACCCAGGATGCAGCGCTGACAGCGTGGAAGCCTTAAGCCACTACACCATCAGGGAACTCCCTTTCATCTATTTTCTTATTTGAAAGGAGCATAACATCCAGTAGCATCCTGAGAACTTATACTTAGGTGATACACTTTTTGCAACATCGCATTTCTGAGAATGTGTTTATTTTACCCATATGCTGTGGGTAGTTTGAGTAGGTATAGAAACTTAGGCTGTAAATATTTTGCTGTCAGAATTTTAAAAGTATTCATCTATTGTCTTGTGGCTTGTAATTAAGAAACCCGTTACACTAATTCTCGATTCTTCATATGTGATCTTCTTATTTTCATCTTTAATCCTTAAGATCATCTGTTTATCCTGGCTATTTTGAAATTTTACATTAATGTGTCTTGGTATTGGACTTTTTTTTTTTCAATTTATTGTGCTGAGCACTCAGGTCCTTGCAATGTGGAAACATCTTTCATTTTCTGGAAATTTTCTGTGTTTGTTTTTTTTCTTTCTGATCTTTTATTTATTTTTGCTCTCTCTCTCTTTCTGCAAGTTCTGTTGGTCTGATATTGGATCTCATGGATTGATATTTTTATTTTCTTATTTTTAGCTCCTATTTTCCCATCTTTGATTTTAGCTTATTTTATATTAGATTTTCATAACTTACTATTCCAAACATTTAAATTATTTATTTCCGATGTATTTAAGTTTTTAAGAGCTTTCTCACTCAGATAGTTTTCTTTTAAAAACATTACATTTTTTTATGCAATATATACTCTTCTCTTTCTAAAGATGAAAATAGTTTTTTTGAACTTTTCTTCCTCTCCCTGCATTGTCTTTGTTTTCTACAAATTTTTGTTTGTTTTGGTCTGTCTTATGTGTTGGAAAAGTTCTTTATTAAGTCTGTAGTACCTGTGTGATCATTTAAAAGTAAGGCAGTAGGAATGTGCTTGAAAACCCTGTTAGCATGGCTTGGCTTGTTAACTGTTACAGTTTACATAGAGGGTGATGAAGTAAGTCTTAGCTGACCATGGTGTTGGTGGACTGCAAATGTCTAAGGCTACACAGTTTCTTTAGAGAAAAATCCTCCAGTATCTTACTTGTAGAATATAATCCTGGTTGCCACTGTTATTGAGATTAAATGATATAAAGATTTTCTTGTGTGGGCTGGTGTGTGTGTGTTGGTGGGGGATGCTATCTCACCCTTTAGTGTGTAGATTTTAACTGAATCTCTTTGTTCTGATCATGGTCCTTCTCTTCCATCTTCCACTGGGAATGTTTCTACATAAGTGAACTTGAATCTTTTGTTATGTTCTTAAAGCTTCTTAAACAGTCCTTTTCTCTACCCTGTTAGAAGCTCCCTGCATCTCTCCTGAATTCAATGATTTGGTGCTTTGGGTTGTTGACTTGTTTTAGGGTTTTGTAATGTGAACTGGCCCACCTGCCATTAGCACTGGCTTTTGCAAACCCTCAGTGCTTTTCCCATTTGCTTTTCATCTTTGAAAAATTTGTTGATATCTCTTATCTGTTGTCTCCCACTCATTCACTTTTCTGTATAGTTTTAAACATTTCCTTAGTCTCATGTCAGTGAGATTTTAAGACTAAGCTGAGATAAATATTTGTTATTTGCCATGTTTTCAGTTATTCTGTTAAATTTTAACACAAAGAAAAACCATTTAAATTATCCTAGTAATAAATATAAATTTTGTATTTGTTTTATAATGAAGTTTTTGGTATAACCTAAATAATAATGATTTTGCTTCAAGAAAAATAATTTAAGGCTGAGTTTCCTGAATATTTGACAGATACAGATCTCTTTTCTTATCTGGTACAGTCTGCTTTCCTTATTACTCTGTCACTTGGTGGGCTGGCTGCCGGCGAGGTTGGCGTATAGCTTTACCTCCTATATATGATAACTTACATCATGTGAGATGTGCAGCTAGGTTTCAACATGCTGCATTCTCAAGTTCATGACCCATAAATGGGTCAGCCACATGTGTACAAATCCTTGAATGTAGAATACTCGTCTCGAGGAAGACTATTTCCTATGGAAATTAATCCAAAATGTGTTTGTTATTAACAGAGAATCAGCTCATTCTAGTTGCAATAATTCCAAGTGTTTGCTGCCAAAACCCCTTATGGACACTTAAGCAAAAATTTTACACATATGTTAAAGCTTCATTTCTCATTTTATAAATAAGTTTGCTTTTATCTATTTATCCAGAATAGATTTGTTATTAATATAAAAAATAACTTAAAGTCACAATTGCCTCTTTTCACATACCCAGTGTGACAGTGGTGCTAAAGCGCAAGTGTTGTGGAGCTTGAAGCCTGAGTTTATGTCCAGGTACCAGAGCTTACTAGCTATGTGACCTTGAGCAAGTTTCCTGAATATTCTGTGCCTCATTTTCAGCAATTTTAAAGTGAATATAGTACTAGTTCTTACCACACAGTGTTGTCGTGTGATCAACACATGCCTGTTATAAGATTAGCATGCAATAAACGTTAGTGGAAAAAAAGAATACTCCAGATCCTTGTTTTTCCATATACTCATAATATTTTTTAAAAATTAAATAAAATAGTTGGTTTTAAACAACTTCCTTATGTTCCTTAATTCAGTGAGCTGGCAGCCAGGATGCCTGTGTTTGAGTCTTGATTCTGGTACTGACCAGCTGTTCAGCTGACACTACATAGAACAATAGAAAGTGGATATTGGGCAATTATCTACATAATGTAGTCAATAGGTAAATATGCAAGGAAAAATATGATGAGATCTATTTAACCCTTCTTGTGTACAACTTTGGTAATTTTGTTTTAAACTATCACTTTCTTTTTTTATCCCTATAAACTAGAAAGACTGTAGGTTGGGGATTTAACTGACCCAAGTATATGAAAATTTTAAACAGTGAGAATTCATTAAAAATAAGTGCTATATTATATTAATTTAGTTCTCTATTAATGAGTTAACATTGTAATTTATTATACACTGTTAAGTGATACTTTTCTGTGCTTTTAATACAAAATTTGATGACTTTTAAAAAATCTTTTAAGCTATCAAACACTAAGTAAGAAACCTTTTATTTTGAGAAGCACTACCCTTGTTCCTCTATTTTGTGATAGATTATTGTTGATATGGAAAGGTAAATTGGTCAGTTCTTTAGTATTCTGTACTGGTAAAACAAGTGCAACTAGTAGTTTTCCCATGTCTGTTTTTTTAGGCATGTTCTGTACTCCACCAGAGTTGATTATATAGCCACTGGACTTAGAGTTGAATACTTGGGTATGAGTGTTAATTTTTTTTATCTGCTGAGACTCAATTTCTCCTTTTTTCCCTTCTCTCTTTCATTTTCCCTCTTTTCCTCACTTTCTTCTTCTCCCCATTTTCTGTCTCTTTCCACCTTCCTCTCTTCTTCCCTCTTCCCCTCTTTTCTTCTAACTAATGCTAATATTTTCAATGCTGCTTAGTATACAAGTTTTAAAGGAAAGATGTCAGTATCTCTGTGTCAGCCTTGCAGGCTTAGGAGACTGATTCCATTCGCATACTGAGAGAGAAGCTATTTGTCATTAGTGTTTAGCAAAACAACAACAAACAAAAATTGCACTGAAGGCTTAAAGAGGAAGTGACACTTAAAATGAGTCTTATAAATGAATAAACTTGGCATGAAAGGATACACTTAACAGGACTCTGGAAGAATGGGATTTAAAAAAAATACAGATAAGTTTTAATATGGTAAGAAATTCCATATTAAACAATAAAGTAAACAATATTGAGAGTGGAGAATGCCATGATTGGACAAATAGATCATTAAAGAGAATAATGTGTAAAGGCTAGTGTAAATCAGGAGCAGTCCCTAAGACCATACTTACTCTCGACACTAACTGCAAATCTGAGGGTTCACAAGATCACTTCCAGGCTTGGTAAAATGCTCTACAACAAGCTTGTCCAACCCATGGCCTGTGGGCTGCATGCAGCCCAGGACGGCTTTATATGTAGCCCAACACAAATCCATAAACCTTTCTAAAAATATTATGAGAGTTTTCTATGAGCTTTTTTTTTTTTTTAACACTGTTAGTGTTAGTGTATTGTATGTGTGGCCCAAGACATTTCCTCCAGCGTAGCCCAGGGAGACCAAAAAATTGAATATGCCTGCTCTAGAAGGACTCATGGAACTCAGTGAAATCTACTATACTCACAGTTATGGTTCATTACAGAAAACAGTACAGATTAAAATTAGCTTAAAGAAGAGACACATGGTCAGGGTCTAGGAAAGTCCCACAGGTGGAGCTTCCAGTGGAGTCATGGTGAATTTCAACTTCCAGTTCCTCTTCCAGGGGAATGATGGTCAGTGCCAACTTTCCCAGCAATGACATGTGACAATATAGATGGAGTGTTGCCAACCCTTGAGCTCTCATATCCAGAGTCTTTATTGCAGGTCCTTCATGTAGACATGGTTGACTCCTCATGTAGCTGACTTCAGTCTTCAGTCCCTCTGAAGGTTGAATGGATACCACATGACCCAAAGCCCTCACCATAAATGACATCATTATATCTGTTGTGGCCCAAGGCCCCCAGATAAACAAAGTTATTTTTACCAGGCAAGACATTCAGGGTCTTATAGACTACCTCCAAGGAGCTGAGAAGACAAAACTGTTCTTCAGGCAAGTTTAAATTCTTTACTACCCAAGTAGCATGTAGGGTTAGGTAACATAGTAGAAAGGGTGGGGGAAAGGATTTGAAAAAGTAGAATCAAGATAACAGCTTCAGTGATTCACTTGCATTACTTGACAGTTTTGCAATAACGCCACCATACCTAATCACAATTGTAAGGGTCTTCTAAATGCACTAATCTGCTTAGCCTCATAAACTATTAATATATCACAGGCACACACAGTTCTATACAAAATCAATGAAATAATTATTGTAGAATGAAGTCATAATCTCTTAATGAGGGAGTGAGAGGATGGAAAGTGGTAAAAATATTTTTTTTAAAACAGGACAACCACAGTCTGAAAGAGCATGGATACTTCATTCCTTGTGTGAACACTTTGAGAGTGATCCTTTTTTTCCAACATTCTAAATCGTCCTGCTCTGATCTTTGAGTTTTTATCACCTTTGATATTTAGCATAAACTAAAAAGAGAAAAGCTTATCAGGATATGAGACTAGACATGTAGGCAGGGATTATATCATTAAGGGGCTGCGGCTGAGATAAGAAGTTCGAGTTTTATTCTAAAAGCTATGAGAACTACCGATGTGTTATAGAGAGGAGTATCATAAATTAAATGTTCATTTTGTTCTGTACTTTAGAAAGGTCTCTCAAGCAGCAGTATGGGTGATGGATTGCACAAGGTTGTCTTACAAGAGGCAAAGAAATCTATCAGGAGGCTAACATAATCTATGAGTAAGAGAACCCCGTACAGGCTTGTGTTAGACTGGGTGACTGGAAAGACTTGGAGATTGGGGGGAAAGAAGTACCGAAGATGATGACTTGCTTAGATGACAAGATTAATTAATGCATTTATTCAGCAGTATTTACTGTGGGCCTACTTCGTTTTAGTCATTGTTCTATATGTTGGACTATAACAGTAAAACAAGATGAAGTCCTATCCTAATAGAATTATACTTCAACTAGGGAACCAAGCAGTTGGTAAGAGTGCATATATATTTTTATGTTTTTTATTCTGAAATTTTTAGTGCTATGAAAAAATAATGAAGCACAGTAAACATTAGATAGAGAGTTATTGGGGCAAGGACGATGGCTATTTTATATTTTAGATCATATGGTCAGGGAAGGTCTCTCTCAGAAGGTCACATATGAGCCTAGGTTCAAATAATCTAGGAGTTTAGCAGAGATATTCAGTCTTTTGGCTTCCCTGGGCCACATTGGAAGAATTGTCTTGGCCCGCACATAAAATACACTAACACTAACAATAGCTGATGAGCAAAAAACAAAACAAAACAAAACAACAACAACAACAACAACAACAAAAAAACAAACACTCATGATGTTTTAAGAAAGTTTATGAATTTGTGTTGGGTTGCATTCAAAGCATTCAACCATGGGTTGAACAAGCTTGGTTTAGAGTATGCTAAGCAGAGAGAACCATAAGTGCAAATACCATGAGTTAAAAATGAGTTTAGTGGTTTTAAGCAGTGGGAAAAGATCATTTTAACTGGAGCAAAGTAAGGTGGGATAAAATGAAAGGAGATGAGATCAGAGAGATAACAAGGGAGATGATGACATACATTTCATTAACCATGTAGAGCTTAAATTGCATTTTTACTGTAATGGGAAGTCATTGGAAGGTTTTGTTCAGGAGAGTAGCATAACATAATTTACGCTATAAAAATTACTCTGGCAGCTGGTGTGATAGTGGGGCTCTTCGCTGAGAGGTGCATAAAGCATAAGGGACAAATTTAGGTGGAAATGTATTGAGTTAGAAGTGCTGTGGGACATCTAATCTCTACTGGATAAATTCAATAGGCAGTTGGATATGCAAGTCCAGAAAAGAGGTTTTGTGAGTCAGCATATGTGGTTATCAAAACCATGGTTTGGATGAAGTCATTAAGCCTGGTGTTTACAGTAAAAAAGAGCAAGGCGTTGCCTCGGTAACACCATGATTTATTCTCCATTTAAGAAGCAAATCAGTGGAGAAGATACAGTCATTTCAGCTATTAGGTAACATTTTTAGAAGTTGCTATGCTAAGAGATTGGCTCTGCAGGACTTGCTGCTTTCAAAGTCTGCCTCTGCACTTCCTAATTGGATGACCTTGAGAAAATAGTTTAAACTCTTTGTGACTTAGTTTTCTTAACTGGCAACTGGGTTTAACAAAAATACCTATGGGATTTTGTGAGAATCGTGGCTGAACACAGTAAGGTTCTTAGATCAGTGCATGGCACGTGGAAAGAATTTAATAAATGCTACTATTATTCTTATTTAGTAAAAAATGCAAGCACTGAATAAAGTGGTTGATACTCAATGTTCTTTAAATGATAACTGATTTCCTTAGTGACACAAACTGGATTGATTTTGTGGTTAGGGAAACAATTAACTTATTGTAAACAGCTAAGTTTTATCTTGCTGTATTTCCTTGTATCAAATATCTGAATTTAACCCAAAATTGCAATTTGGTGGTATCCAGGGTCAGGTCTAAATTAATGTTAAAGAATCTGTGTGCTGATAGAAGCCTTTCTGTTTTCTCCTGTTCTTCCCCCACCCCGCCTCCTGTGCCTTCTATCCTTAAGAGCTCTTCATTCTCTCTTCTGTCAACATCTGCTCAAAACATTTGCTAAACATATTCCCATATAAAAGCTTAAAACCAGAATAACAATTAGATTTCACCTCCATCACCAACTCTGGTGGCTAACAAGAGAATATTCCCTACTGTGAGATTTCCATGGGAGGAAAATCGCCCTGTCATGGTTAGTTATGTCAGACTTGACAAGCGAGATGTGAGGTGGTATGAGAATCCAGTGGTTGTGAGGCAGCATGATAGGACAGAAACTAGCCTTTGAAGTCAAATTGATTAGGCTTAAATCCATTTTACCATTTATCAGCTGTGTGACCTTGACCAAGTTATTTAATCTCTCTGGGCCTCAGATTCTTCATCTATTAAATGGATATAGACTTTAAATATAAACTTGAAACCTTAGATATTATCTTCCCACATCTGTTCATGGATATCATACAAAAGAAATAAGGTAAATGAAATAATAAATAAACCTGAAAACTTCATTTTCAGCAAAACTAAGGGACTGATATAAGCGGCAAACTCCCAAAATATGCTGAGAAAAACAGATACCACATGGAATAAAGTCAATAGCTAGAATTCAGAAAGCACCCACAAACTAAACTTCCTGAAGGTGACAGCACATCCTGAAGGTCTTAAACTTTAGCCCTTGTACAAGACAAGTGCTACAGAATCTGGGGAGAATAGAAACTGCCCAGGAGGGAGGACCAGAAAAAAGAACAGATAATAGATACGTGGCTCAGAGGGGACAGATTTCAGCAAATGTAAAACTCTACTTCCTGAGGTGAAGGATTCATTCTCAAGCATATACCAACAGGAATAGATTTATGGGAAGCTGTGAGCAGGGCTGGCCTCCCAGTCCTTCTGGACGAAGTTTGGTTCAGGGAAGAAGGTGAGGATATATTAAGGAGCCACTTGAAGAGAAAACTGGTAACAGTGAAACAGCCTTTGGGTTTTGAGATTTGGAAGGCATGGTCCTCTCTCTTCTTCCCCCAGCATCCTTCTATAAATTGTTGAGCTATGAAATAGTAAGTTACTACAAGCATTTGGCACAGAACAAGTAAAGATACAAGGTAAAATGTAGATTAAAGCAGCAAAAATGAGAATGCATACATTAAAAAAGATCACCTCTATGAAGAACAATCACAAAGCAGAAATATAAGAACTCAGAAAAAGGAAGAGAGGGCAAGACATTAAAAGGGTATGAATTGTGAGCTTATAGAACTCAGAAAATAAGTCATGGAAACAAACTTTTTATAAATCAAGGAGAAATTGGAAGAAGCACAAAGAGAAATTAGACATTGTTGGAAACACAGGAAAGACAGAAATATGTGGTTATCAAAACCATGGTTTGGATGAAGTCATTAAGCCTGGTGTTTACAGTAAAAAAGATCCAACAAATGGAGCTGAAGATAGAGAACATATTTTTAAAAATTACAGAAAAATTATAGACATAGAAGGTATTAGCAGAGATTCAACAAACTCATAATGAGAATTTTTGAAGAAGAAAATCAAAACTATAAAATAGAACAAATATTCAAGGATATAAGTCACAAAAACTTTGTTGAAGTAAAACAATAACAAACATGACTTGAATCTATGGGTCTACTAGGTACCTAGAAACATTTACCCAGAATGGTCAAAATGCAGCTTTGTCATAATATGTCACTGCACTTCAGAGATAAAGGGCAGTTCTTTGAGGCACACTGGTGAAAAATCAAGTCACACAGGACAAAAATAATTAGTTGACTTCATATTTTTCTATCCCAACATTCAAAACCTAAGGATGGTGGAACCATATCCACAAGATATTCAAGGAAAAGAAGTATCAGCAAAGAATTTTATATCCAATGAAACTTAAGATATGAGGCTACTAACAATTCTAAAAAATCAAACACTCAGGAAATGTTCCCACAACCATTCTTGAGGAAAGTAATAGAGGAAATGACTGAGAAAATGACTCCAAAGGACTGGCTCTGTTCATCAGAAGACAATGTAAAAACAGAACAGAATATAAAGCCGTGTGAACTAACAAGGCAGGACTCGTACAACCACCCCAAAATGGAAGGAGTAAAAAAGGAAGTAGATTAAATTTGCTGAGTAGCTCATATGTAGAAACTGGTAATTAAATAATATTATTTAAAGTTGATAAATCCAGTAAAAATACTATAAGGATATATAATAATAAAAAGGTAAATGCTAAGAAAGATAATCATATTGACTAATATAAAATGGTGAAGGAAAGGGAGGAAAGGGAGAAAAGACAAAAGAAACATTGTTCATAGGAAAGTAGTAAGAGATGTGTCCAAATAAAAAGGGTTAGGGACATTGTATACATGTATCATTTTAAAGATACCCTTTATAATATAAATACAAGTTTTTCTACATCTCAGAGGGTAGGGCCCTGGGTACTTCAGTCGCTAAAGCTGAATCTCAGAAGAACTAGCACATACAAAGCAAAGTCAAAAAATAAAAAAGAAAGAAAGAAAGAAACCAAAGCACAAAGTGAAAGACTTAAAAAGAATTAAAACGGGAAAATATGAAGTAAAATTACACATTAAGCAAATAATAACGTCATAAATGTAATAAGATTTAATTTTGATATTCAAAGAAAAAATTTTGCGATTAGGTCACAAAACAAATCAAACCCTTTCCTCTTTACCTAAAACACAGTGTTTCAAAGTAGATGAAAATAAAGGCACAGACAAATGCAAACAAAAGTAGTAGAAAAGACAAAATAATCTGAATGCTTTTGAAATGACAAATAATGACACTGACTTAAGAACAAATAGCAAAATATTTAAAATTGGAAAATTATATAGAGAACTACAAAAATAGGAAAACCGAAGAATTATAAAGGGATATTACATGAAGTTCTCTGGGTAATATGTTTGAAAGCCTAGAAGAAAGTTATCATTTCATAAAAAATATTAATTTCTAAAATTGATTCAAGATACAATTGAAAATTAGAATAAATCAATTAACATGAAAGAGATTAGGACAGTAATGGAAGAGCTATCAGTGAAAAAACCCACATAAATATGATCTACAACTGAGATTTGTCTAACTTTTGAGAACAAAAAAGGTAATTTTAAAGGTATTTAAACTTTTCTATGCCATAGAAAACAATTAAACTTCAGTATTATAGTCTGGTAAAGATAGTGCAATAATAGAAAAACCACAGACCAATCTTAGTTCATAAATAAATATTAGTTTATGTAGAATAGAATGATTCTATGAGTTATTTTTCAAGAATCTGGTAGGATATCAAAAGAATAATGTACCAACATCAAGTAAATTTTATTTTAGGAATGCAAGGATGATTTAATAACAGGAAATTTATCAACCAGGAATCTGAATAGTAAATATCTACACACACACACACACACACACACACACACACATATGTATTCTAAAGTTTTAAAGGAATACTTTTTCCAGTAATATTGTATTTTGATACTATCAGAAATTTGGGGTGGTAGGTAGCAGAGGTTATTGTTAAACGCAAGGAGAAGTTTTCTTTGGACAGCCCTTGATATCATACTACGTAAGTGTGACTCTTCCTTTGTGTAAGAGTAGCCTGCCTGGCATCATAATATGATAACTTCCACATACTTTAGGATTAAATATACTTTATGTATTGTGATTTTCCCAGGAGTGATGTTTCTTCCGTAGTTTACTTCTCAGACTGAGATTATGCATACCCTTAAAGGCAGGTAGCACTGGTCAAGAGTACCCAAAGTCACAGACTGAGCTTGGTATGTTTCAGGAGTGTAAATTTACATTGAAGATTGGGAATGGGAATAGGTAACTGATTTAGGTGGTAATTCAGGTTTTATGTTAAAATAAACATATAGAGTCAAATTTAAATTTTTGTAAATTATAATTATAAAACATGAGATGTCAAAGACTTTTTTTGTGTTGTTACAAAGTCTCTTTTAAATATTCCTCCAAATCTCCAGAGAAGCATAGAATTCTAGACTGCTGTTGGAATATTTTAGTAGAAAAGTTTGAGAGGCTGTCATGCAATATCTTAGATATTGATTACAACTACTTTAGAAATACATGATGGTTGTTCTAATCTTAAAATAAAACATGTGCATGTTTTATGAAGCTCTCTGTTGAGAAACCATTTTGATTGTATGCCAGATTATGTAAGAGTGATATTCAATAATTATTTTATTGTTGTATATAGTTGCCATTATGTTTGCTGTTTTTAATAAACATGAATGATCAAATATCAACTAATTTTCTGTAAAAGGAAAACTAAAATGATATACGATGTTCCTGGCTAATCTTTAAAAACTTTTATTTTTTCTTATTTACCACAGTTATGAATTCTTTGACATTTCTTGTTGGAAATGATTAAAAATGTACAAAGTTACAGATGGGAGATTTATAACCCAAAGAATAATAAAGATCATATGGCTAAGTTGTTCTATAGCTTTAAGTGAGAATTTATTATTTTTTTATAAATGGTATTTAATTTTATAAGAATCTAGATATAAATGTGACATCTGATTAGACTCTGGTGGGGTCTGCCCATTCATTCAGATATTGTAAAACTATTTCCAAGGCAGGTATAACAGATACCCAATAATGAATCAGACATAGACTTTGTCCTACAAGAGTTTATAATTGGGTAAGGGAGATAAGCATATACTATTGGTAACATTACAATAAAAAAATCAGAAAAATCCATAATTATATAAATATGTATTGTGTAAAATCTATATTATGTAACAAATATTAATAGAAGAGTCTGCAGGTTATTTTTATAAAAGTTACTATGGAGAACTGATAAAAAAATGGAAGAGAGAAAAACTTGGAGGGCAGAGAAAAGGCACAGCGATTACAAGCAACAGGATTTTCAGTTCATTTGATCAAGAGATACCCAGGTGACTGAGTGCTGTGTAGAACACACTTTAGGTACCAGGCAAAGGGAGAGCTCTCACATGACTTGTAGATTTCCAGAAGGCTAGAAGGGGAAAGAGCCTGAAAAATTATAGTTTAAAGGATTGTGTGAATTGAATTCATAAAATGGTTTCCAAATTACAAATGTTTTCTTGTAAGTATGTCCCCAGTTTTTCTTTAACATAAAAGTTCTAAATTAAAGATGTAAATAACATCTGTAATAAATAAGATTCTTAACTGACTGGAAAAAACGAGAGGACATTTAATTAAATTTGGGTTTAGTGGTATCAGTGTGTGTGTGTGTGTGTGTGTGTGTGTTTCAAATTATTGAGTATAACATTTTACTCTCCCTCTCTGTATCTCTCATTACCTGAAAATTAGATATTGATAGAGGATGCTTATTTTAGGGATTACTATTGATACCAACAAGGAAGATTTTTCTCATACTCAACGATTTATATGAACACATGAATGCATAAGAGTAAGATTCTTTCTCTCTTTTCTTTTTCTTTCTCTCTTTTTTAATTTCCAGGCATAGATATTCTTCAGCAACTAGGCCTTGGAGGCAAAGATGTAAGACACTCATCATCAGTGACTGCTGTACCATCATCACCTACGCCACTACCTCAGGGGGTCCATTTAACAGAATCAGGTGTCATTTTAACAAATGATGCTTATATTGAGTCACCTCTCATTAAAATTTTACCAGTCAACTTAAAACAGCCATTTACAATATTAATTGGGTTACAGTCATGTAAAGTAAACAATGCATTTCTCTTCAGCATTAGAAATAAAAATAGACTGCAACTAGGAGTACAATTATTACCAAAAAAGTTAGTGGTATACCTTGGAGGAAAGCAGTCTGTATTTTTCAACTACAGTGTTCATGATGAGCAATGGCACTCATTTGCCATTACTATTAGAAAACAAGTTGTCTCAATGTTTGTTGAGTGTGGAAAGAAATATTTTAGCAGAGAGACTCTTTCAGAAGCTCAGACCTTTGATTCTAACAGTGTGTTTACCTTAGGAAGTATGAATAATAATTCTGTCCATTTTGAAGGCATAGTATGTCAGTTGGATATTATACCTTCTACAGAAGCATCTGCAGACTATTGCAGATATGTGCCACAGAAGTGTCACCCTGGGACAAACCTTCACACAACTATCGGACCAACTAAGACACCAGAAAACTCTCCCTTATCCAAACAATTTGGTGAAAAAGTACTGTCAGAGGACACACTTACTGAAGACAAAAATGTTCCAAATATCATGAACAATGGATCTACAATCGTGTGTAAACAAGAAGAGCACCAGACATCAAGATCTCAGTTAACCTCTCTTCATTCAGGGAATGTCTCTGTTGCAAATCTTACGAACCATGGGATTCAGGACAAAGAGATGGTCACTGAGGAATATACTCAGACAAATTTAAGCCTGTCAATGACTCTTCATCTCCTCAATGAGGGAAGAACAAGTAAAAAGGAGAAATTGAGTTCTCTCTTAAATGTGTCCAGCAATATAACACAACATAATGGTGGAGTAACTGGTCTGACATTGTTAAAGAAGATAACATCTGTTCTTCCACATATAAAACAAGACAGAGTCACTAATTTCAAGACGGCTATTAGAGCAAATTTACACACTAACGAACTCATGGAACTGCAACAGATTTTAAATACAACCTCATACAGAGTGACAGACGAGCCGTCCGTGGATAATCACCTTGATTTAAGGAAGGCGGGTGAATTTGATCCTGACGCTACTTATCCCATCGAAAATAGCTATGAAACTGAGCTTTATGATTATTACTATTATTATGAGGATCTTAATGCATTGCTCGAAATGGAGAATCTGAGAGGGCCAAAAGGGGACACTGGACCTCCCGTAAGTTGTTATTATTGTTTTTTAAATACATCTTAATGCATTAACTTACCATAAATTTCAAAAAGAATTCTCTAGATTGAACAATACAGAGGAGATTAGATCTGTTTCAGCAGTGTATACTGGCAATGGTGATTGAATTTATGTTTGCTATAACACATCCGACTAGAATGCAATCTTGGCTCAAATATTGTACTTCTTCTTCTTCTTTATTTTTTTGGTTTTTATTGGCAGGCTGAAAAGGTTACTTAATTCTGGTAAAGTGGTGAGTAAGCTATAAGTTTTTCTTGTTCAGTTGAAATTCAACCAGGAATTCAATTGCTAAATATAGACCAGCTTTTTTTATTAAAAAGAAAAAAACAACAAAAAACCAAACCATGATCTTAATGCATAATCATGTTAAGAGACTAATAGAAAAGTTATAGTAGCTAAATAAAAACACATTAACTACATCAATTACATGGCCTTTCAGCAAAATAGTATTAAATGAATTAAAATAAAGTGCAAAATTTATTTTAGATAGATGATTTTGCAATGCATTATTGAGAAAAAGCATACCTTTACATTGTCATTCTAAATGAAATATTTTAATTTTCATAATGAGTAACATATTTCATTTAATCTTTAATGATTTAGCCAATTTACATTTATACATCAATAAAAACTCCATCTATCAAATAGAAAAATTAACTGATCAGTCCATTAGTCAACTCAATGGAAAATTCAGGCAAGTTACTTATTTAATAATGTAGAAATAAAACTATAAGATAATAGACTGATGTTTTTGAGCTCTAAACTTTTTTTGTTTGTAGGTAAAATTACAGATAAACATTTGAAAAAAATTTTAATTTAAAACTCACTGAAAACTATTTAAAATCATAACATTAGAAACATTATGTTTATGCCTGTCATATTTGTATACCTTAACTAATCAACCTATATGTCTTTAGAAATTAATTTTTTAATTGCAACAAGGCTATACTATACTTAAAGTATTTCCTTATATGATGAAAATAAAATTTATGTCATTGTTGTAGTTCCAGAAACCATAGAATGTAACATGACAGAAGATGATGCCACTGTGTAGCTTATTTTTCTTTTGTGGTTATTACTCTAGGGCATTGGTTAAGTATTGAGCAACTCTTTTTAGACTGCATGTTTAAAGATTTTAAAATAAAATCTGAAGAATATATTATTAAATAGAAATAAACTCTTTTCATCTATGACAATTAATCCTCAACATATTAGTAATAAAACTGAGCCACAGGGTAGGTCATATTAAACAAATAGTTATGAAAACCATTTACTTTCTTCAGAAAACGTCAGTTTGATGAGATGACATGAATCTCTTCTATAAAACCAAAAATAGTCATTTCAACCTTGGTAGGTGAGGCAATAATATTTAACATATATTTACTTAGTCTCTGCTATGAGCAAAGCAGAAACACAGAGTATGTATACACAGTCATTGCTCAGAAGGAGCTTACATTTCAATAATGGGGATACATGATGTACATTTATAACTACATGTAAAGTAAGATACATGTCATTGAGAGCTAACAACTAAATGTTTGAGGTACAGATGTTCAAAGGTAAAAAAGTATTTTTTTTTGAGGGGATCTCTATGAAAGATCACTAAAGGCTGACCTGTTCAGGATAGGTTCTTGTGGACAAAGTTAGTTATAACTTAGGCCTCAAAGAATGGATGCTATTGGGTAGGTGAAAGGAACTAGTTTATTTTTTATGTGGGAAAAACAGCATGATAGCTATCACTTATTGAGTTTTTAGCTTGTGGCAGATAGTCTACCATGCCCCTTACATTCATTACCTTATCTTAAAAAAAACTTTGTAAGTTTGGTATTATTATCCTCTTTTTTCTGGTGAAGAAATTGAACTCCAGAGAAGTTAACATACATGCCCATAACCACATTATTAATAAATAATAGAGCCAGGATTTGGAGCCAGGTTTTTGCTTCTAAAGCTCAAATTCTTTCACAATGTTAGGCTGCATCATGTTAGACAAATATAAGACCCAAGGCACATGTCAGGTTGTGGAGAGTCCTAATTGTCAAAATGATAGTTCCAACTTTATCTTGTTCTCAATGGAAAATTTTGTAGGTTTCTAAGCAGACATATTAATAGGGAATTCAGTCTGATAGCAATGCCCAGACAGGCAGTTCTGTTATCTTGATGTTAGTTACCAGAGTAGGATATTATTTAGGATGACAGCAGTGAAAGTGCAAAGGAAAGGTAGAGGTATTTTTGAAGGAAGATTTGGTAGAACTTAGTAAGTAATTGGACCTAGAGACCAAACAACAAAGAGAGACAGAGATAGAGATAGATAGAGATACAGAATCAAAGAAAACTCAAATTTTAAGCCTGTGGGTTAAGAGAATGGTGATACCATAACTAAAAACAATAATTAAAAAAGAAAGTTGATTTCAGGAGAAGAAACAAAAGTTAAAACATGTAAGGTACTATTGGCAATTCAGTAAACTGTTGTAACAGTCGAAGAAGCTTAGGTGAAAAAGAGAGGTCATGGTAGGGTATATAAAACTGGGAGTCTTCCCATCAACATTATAGTTGAAGATAATGGTTGGAAAGGAGTTTGGCACAGGGTTAAGAGCCAAATCACAGGGAATGTTGCTTTGGGATTATGAAAGAAGAAAAGCAGAGATGTGATGGAAACGTCAGAGAGACGGAAGAGAAGAATATAGCATACAGTCACAAAACCCGAAGAAGAGAGTTTTGAGAAGACATGGCTCAGTAGTGCCAAAAGCTACAGAGAAGTCAAAGGATAAGGAGTGAGGAAAAGTGGAGGAAAGCCGTTCAATTTTCTGATAGGAAATTCCTTTGGCTTTGAGAATAGTGTAGTGTCAGCATAGTGCAGAAGACTAAAAGTAGATTTAGAAAGCGAACAGAATGACGGGTAATGAAATGATGAACTTTGTAGGGACTGTCCCACTGCTTCTCAGAGTGGAAACCTGTGGGAAGTCTGAAGGCAGCCTCATTTTTTTCTCTTTTTAGGTGATGGTCTTTTTCCTCTGTATCATCATGCAGTTCTGTTGTTCTCACTGAAGTTGGCGAAACCTATTAAGTTCTATATCAGTTTGTTTCTGGTACTCTTTTGATCTGAAGATTATTTTTCTTTTATTATAGAAAAGTCTGCCTTTATATTCTCAAGTGTTTTTCTTTTCTATATTTTAATATTCTTCTTCAGACACACCAATATGCCTAAGTTGAATGCCCTTTGTGATGATAGTATCCATTACCTTCTCTACAATCATGTCTATGTGATTGTTCTTTTCCATTTCATTTTGTGTGAATTCGGTTATCGTATATCCATATCCCTTTATTGATTTTTCAGTTGTATTTAATCAGTTTTCATTACTTCTAATATTACTTTTAGGTTTCTTTTTTGCATTTTCATATCTTTCTCAAGCTCTTCTGGTTCTTCCTGGGTGTTATTTTTCTATCTTGTAACTCTTCTTTGAGCTCTCTTTTTATACAAAATTGGCATTTTAAGATTCTTTGAATTATATTAAACTATATGACTCAACTTTTTTTCTCTGTTGCATAGAGTAATTCCTCTTGTTAATGGTTTTCATCTTTTAATTTATGTTTCTGTTCTCAAACTTCCCCCTTTCCTTGGTATCTATATACATGTCCCTCACTGGTTTCTTTCAGGCTATTACTCATTTTTAGAGTAAAGACAACTCTCTCTGGGCCACTATTTGTTTTAAAGTAGTATAGCTAGAGGCAAAAGGAAGTAAGGTGGAATAGTATACAGATTCAAATTTAGATTACTGCCTTAAACACCATCTTACCATATTTATTTTGTCCTCTACCCAGAGACATATCTCCTCTCATTTTCAGGTATAATTTATTGTGCACCCCTTTATATCACAGGCTCTTTGAGAAATGAGATAATGATTTCTGCTCTTGTCTTTTAACCCCTTTCATCATTAAAAATTGCCTGAGGTTAGGAGATTAGGCTATAGATCATAAAAATGATGAGTTCTTCCTCTTCAGTTTTACTGTCCTTAACTCTTGGCTGTTTAGGACTGGGTCTTTACTGGATTGTAAATGATATCTCCTGTGGCTTTCCCATTTCTTAAATCTCACCATTGTAGTCAAAGGATTGCTGGAATGAACTTTGAGGACTAATATACTTTTAGATATCTGTAGCCTGTCCAAGGTTTGAGGTCTGAAGAGGTTTTTGGTTTGTTTTTTTTCATCTCTCAACATCTTTTCTTACTCCAAAGTTTCTCAGTATTTGGAAGATAATCTTCATATTTTATGGTTTGTGGTCGTGGTTTTTTCCTTGTTTCATTGGAGATGATGTTTTCTTTTTTTGGTGTTTTTTGTTGTTTTTGGTGGGTTTTGAGGGAGGGAGGGTAGTTTAAAAATATTCTTTCTGCCATCTTTTATGTAAATTCTCTAGTTACCTTTCTAAAACATAAAGCAGAGCATGTCATTTATCTGCTTAAACTCTTCCGTGGCAGAAACACACTTAGAGTGAACTAAACACTCCTTATAATGACCTGTGCAATCCCATGTGACCTGGCCCTGCTGACCTCAGCAGTCACATCTTGTTCCACTGTTTCTTGCTCTCATTATTAGCTTTCTTTTAATTCTTCCATAAGACTATGTTTTTTGTTTGTTTTATTTTCTTTTACTCATGCCCTCATTTATTTTATTCCTATTTTCTGGAATTTTATTTTCTCCTTTTTTTCTAACTCCTATTTATCTTTTAGGTCTAACTCAGCACTTCCTCAGAGAAGCCTTCTCTGATACAAATTAGGTACACTATGTTCATCTCTGTCTTGGTTGCTTGTTTTTTTCTTTATATCACTAAATAAAATGTATAATTATGTGTTTATCTGTTAATGTGTGTCTGTTTATCTAGACTGTAAACTCCAGGAGAGCTTGATGCTTACTAATGTTTATTGAGTGAATGAGTGAATGTTTTTAAAAAGGTATTTTAGATTCAGGATTTCTAAGATTCATTGACCAGGCATTACTATCTCTTAGACATATTGGTCTAGTGAATACATTTGTCTTAGTATAGTATCTAACAATAATAATAATATTATAACTAATATTAATTGAATGCTTGCTATGCCCCATGCATACCTTTAAAAAATAAAATACTGTATAGTTTTCTGGTTAACTGCTATATATCAGATATTGTAACAAGTATTATATATATGAGGACTGTCCAGAAAGTATCCAGCCATGTAATATGAAACGTAGAGGCATTTATGACTGGATATTTTTTGGATACCCTTTGTACAATATCTTTAATGCTTACAATATTCCTGAAATGTAGATTTTTATTATCAATATTTTAAAGATGAGAAACCAAAAGCTGAGAAAAAGTACTACTATAAGATCATTTAGCTAGTAAATAGTTAATGCATGATTTGAATCTAGATTTAATGATAGTACAACCACTGTTCTTTTAATTGAATTATACTCTCTCTTAATAGTTAGTAATCTGAAAGTTAAAATGTCTTTTCTAGTACTTAATTCTATTTATAGAAAATAATTTATTCTCGAAAATGTCATACCATGCAAAATTACTTTGCTTCTATGGTTTCTAAAAAATGCCTATTAATAACCTGTTCTCAAAGGTATGACAATGCAAAATTGTAAAGACAAATTATAATTTATTTTTATTTAGTGCTTATTAAATAACTCAAATATTACAATCACAACATAAAACATACTTTCCTTTTTCTCCAGTAGCTAGGTATTAACTGTGATATTAACTGCCTTTTCAAAGTGAATGGAATGGAATAGTGTTTTGTTCAGGGTTTTTTTGTCACAAAGTAGTATGGTAGGGCAATAAACCAAAGTTTATTGTCTTAATTTTCTTTTTAGGTTTTCATTTTTAGTTCTTGATTTTTGAAACGTTGATTCAAATCAATAGCTGTTAACTTCTGATTATAACAGCAGGACCAGAACTAATTTGAAAATAATTTCAATTTTTAAAAAATAAGTGAAAGTCAATTTTTGATGGAAGTTAATGATATAATAATAGCTGCTAAAACATTTGCATGGCTCAGGAAGAATTCCCTCAGTTTGGGGTTGAATAGAAATATTACTTCTCTCTCAATATTATGAAATACATTAAAGGTTTTTGTTTTTGTTTGTTTTGTAAATCAAGTTAAGGGGTAGGAGAAGGAAGAAATAAAATTAAAGGAAAATGGACAATTTGAAATATATAAAGAACATTAGAAAACTGCAAAATGACTGTAATATCAATAAAAATAAAAATGAGACTC
Organism: Lyroderma lyra; assembly: GCA_004026885.1. Lineage (NCBI taxonomy): Eukaryota > Metazoa > Chordata > Mammalia > Chiroptera > Megadermatidae > Lyroderma > Lyroderma lyra. Next base: position 37,694 of record PVJL010002526.1, on the reverse strand, counting down.
ATTAGGTCATGCTACTTGTTAATGATAGGGCTTGTATTTTAACTTTGGTATGTCTAATATTGAAGCTTGTACTATTTTTACTGAAATAACAAATGAATATTTATAAAATGGATTATGCGTATGCTCTATAGACACTAAAAATAATGCCATATTAGCAGAGTGCTCGGTAATTGAATGAACAGATAATAAATGAATATGTACTAACTATATCCCAAATGAACATTTATTTCTGCACAATTGATTGTTAAAGTAAGTAAAAAAGATGATCTAAGACATTATGAAGAAGCAAAGAAGTAGTTTCCTACTTCTTATTTGACATATTTAATAAATAACATTTAGAACTCAGAATATTTAAAAAATTGATCAGTTTTTGCTTTCATACTTCGTTTACAAACATTTAACTTTACTAGTGACCTTTTGGAATGCTACATTTTGAATTAGGCCAATTTAGTAATCAGTATACAAAAGGATTTCATTATAACAGTTTAACACATTACACGTATCACTGGTATATGACTTTTCAAAGAACATAAAATGGTCAGGGCTTTAATTTTTCAAGGCAAGTCTTCTTTTGAAATGTGTTTGAAAAAGCCTGTCATTGTTGGTCTCCAAACCCTAAATTGAATTCCTCCTTCAGTAGTAAAAGTAAATTTAGGTAAAAATCACCCACAAAACTACTGGTTATGGTCCCTGTAAAAACCAGATACAGCTCCCGTAACCATAAGTCATAGACTTCCTGCTGCCATTTCTGGCGACATTAAAGACACAAGTTTCAAACTCTCACCCCTGCTGATTGGGGGGAGGGATTCATATGACTTTAAAATCATCAGCTAGTAATTGGGTACAGACAAAGATCCTTGGAATGAGAATCTTAATACTTGTGAGAAAAAACTTGTATGTTATTGTGCCTAATATCTTGGCATTTGTTTTCCAAGGGCCCACCTGGTCCAGCAGGTACACCAGGTCCATCAGGAAAGAGAGGTCCACGGGTGAGTAGATGGGCTCCATTTCCCACTTGCTGTTAGAATTAGTAACTTTCCAGTACATTTCTCCTAGTAGTAAACAGGATGTATTTCCTTTGGAAACCTGCCTGGGTCTTCAAACGTAGCTGTACCTTTGCCAATGTAAGGGAAGCTTAGGGACACGTGCAAACTATTTATTTGAGTATAAATACCCAGCCAAAGCATTCTCTGTGAATATGCCCAAGAAAGATGATCAGATTTGTAGGTTAGTGGCTGTTCTGGTGCTACTTGTAACATTATCCTTCGTTATAAAGTAATATCATCTAAGGTTGGTAGTCCAAAGTGGGGTTCATTTGCTTTGGGAAATGAAGAGGGGTGGGCTGCCTTAAAATAGTGCATTCCTGGATTACAGAGTGGAAAATACTAGAGCTATCGACTACAAAAATGATTGTCCTGAGGAAAAAAGCTGCCGTAAGGATCAGCAGGCGTTTCTCACATTACATAGGTCCACCAAAATATTTATTGCTGTGTAGAATTAATCTTATTCAAACTGAAAAAATAAAAGAAATTCTTCAAAGAGGCAGAAAAAAATCATGATTGTGTGTTATAAAAATAAATGCAGATACCATATGTAATACACTTTCTTTGTATCCTGATTTTTATTTATTCTATAAACAGCGTAAAGAAAAATCACCCTAAAATATTACTTTAAGTAGTCTATATTCACATCAAACTCTTGTCCATATGAGAACTAGGATGAGAGCTGGCTGGGCTCCAGCTGTTATATCTTTCATTTCTTGATATTTGGTGACCTATCACGTTCTTCCTAGGGAATCTTCTAAACCTTGTTCACGCTCCTCTAGCCTGCAAACCATTCCATCCTCTTCCCTCCCTGTCAGGAGGCCCTGGATCCTACTTTTCTGAGGGACTGAGTCCATCTTTGCTCAAATTGCATTGCCACTCCACTACTAAGGCTGTTCTCCCATAGCATGACCTTCAGTTTCTGACTCCCCATCTATCCTTATGATATACCAGTTTCCTTGCCTAATTTCCTTATTTTTCTTCATTTATTTGTTCAGTCTTCTTTCCTTTAAGGAGGGAACAATATTTCTCTTCTCAAGGTTAATGATTACATTTATGTTCCTAATTTTATCTCTATTCTATTATTTAACTTAAAACTAGCAATGTTAACATTTCTTCTCTCCCTGGAATTTATCTCATTTGGCAACAATCAACAAATTATCCTGGTTTTTAAAAATATCAAAGTTTCATTGATCTTAATTTTTCCCAAAGTTATTTTCCTGGCTCACTTGTGCTACTGAGCTTTGTGAAATAATAATTATATATGGATATAAAAAGCAATAGTTTATACTGCTCTTACATCTACAACAGCAATTCATTTGTGAATCTCTGCAAATTTCTTCATCTACTTTCATCAAATTATTTTTTGCTGGTTACAAATGATGTCATAATCTCTAATCTTTTTCTCTTTAGTGTTAATCTTGTTAGCCATACCTTCAATATTTGCATTGCCGACACTCCTCTCCTTTCTATTAATTCAGAATCGAAAAGACAGGTAAATAAATATTAACTGTACGTTATATGTTAATATAGAGGTATGGCTGAAGCATACAGAGGTGAGTACCAAACTCAGATGAGTATAGGGGACCTGGAGAACTGGAAGACATTTTGGAGGTGGATCTTAGGCCTCTACTTGCTGGGTATAAGAGCTCAAGTTTCCTTATTTGTAAGGAGGAGCAAAAGTAACTACCTTGCAGGATTGTTAAAAGGATTAGTAATAAAAAGTGTAGAACATTAACAAAATAACTTGCACATGGTAGATTTTCAGTAAGTAGAAGCAACAACTGATTTTAAATTGACAAATTGCTAATACTACACTAGTAACATTAAAAACAATCTTTCTAAAGAATTTTTAACTGCAACTAAATAGCACACATCACAAGGTAGATTACAGTGTATAATATTTATTTAAATGTTATAATAAACACTGTCTGTTATTTGTATCTAGAGCTATTCTAAAAATTATCTCACCTTTTTTCTATTTACAGGGCATACCAGGGCCACATGGAAATCCTGGGTTACCTGGATTGCCAGGTCCAAAGGTAAGTGATTACTAGTGAGTATCACATGATGTTCTTCACATTATTTAAGGAAGTCCTTAACTTTTAAAGGCAACCCTGGTACATAAAGGATGACTGTCATCTCCAGAGCATTTTTGGATTATCTAAGCTTGGCAAGGAACAAGGTTCCTCTGAAAGCTCACACCACTCTTGGATTTATATAGTTAGTGGCAAAGTCAGGTATAGGCCTGCTTAGTATTACAAAGTCTTTATTGTCAAAATATGATGATAATATATGGAAACCTTTGAATTATATGGATGATGATTTGAGTAATTTACCTTAAATCGAGGCCATTTCATGTGTAAATAAATACTGAGAAAATAAAATATCATTTATTTCCCTGCTCCACACTTAAACCTATTTTCACTTGAGAAAAGATTTGTGAGGATTATTTTTATAGGGTAATCAATTTTTTTAAGAAAACAACTAACCTGAAGGTATATATATATATATATATATATATATATATATATATATATACACACACACACACACACACACACACACTTATATCTATATATACACACATATGTATGTATATGTGTATATATGAGCACACAAGGACTGTTCAAAAAGTATCTAGCTGCCAACCATTCTCATTACATTGACAATGGCTGGATTTTTTTCCTGGACAGCCCTGCCAAATAGATGCATGATAGTATGTTAGACAATAGTGTGATACGTAGTAGCATCAGCATAGAGAAAAAAGGATAGATATCAGGCTGATTATCTTGAGAGGAGGTATGGGAATAGAGAGATAACTAAATTTTATATATATAATATTTGGGATTAGATAAGCATTAGATTCTTGGTTGCCAGTAACTTCATAAATTATTTAAGGTCATTAATAACCCCTCTGCTTACTCATACTCAGAAGTAGACATGTCACCGTATAGGACAGGGGTTAAGGACACAAGGTTTTGGAATCTGAGAGATGTGAGATCAAGTCTTAGCTCTCTTGATTCATATGAACAAAAGCAAATTACTTGCTTAGCCTCTTTAAGCTTCACTTTCCTCTTTTATAAGATGAGGAGAATCATAATATATCCTTACAGGACTGGTGTGAAGGAAAATTAAATTAGTGTGAGTAAAGCACTTCACGTGGGGCTAATATTTATTATTAAATGAGAACAAAATAGCTAGGATAATTTAAACCTAAATTTCACTAGCAACAATTTCTTGAGTTCAATAAAAATGTCTCAGGAGAGAAAAAAAGACTTAACTGGATGTGTAGCAATGGTAGAAAAGACATATGACTACAAAAGAAACTAAATGTTTGCTTTTTAATTTGTGATTCCTTAGCACTTCAAGCTTTATTTGGGAACATTAAAAACACTTACACTAATGAAAGATTAAAATATCTGTAAAGGCTACCTCATGTAAGCCAGGGAGTTTGCAGTCTTGCTAACAGCCTCATTCCCATAACAGGAAGGAAGACAGAACAGGAGTAGGAATTTCTGTTGGCCTTGTTTTCTCCTCCCCCTTTCCTTACCTCAGCAAGTAGTATACAGATATGTATAAAAAACAAGCAAATAAAAAATAGGTGAGGAGAGATGAACATAGAGATAGTGGAAAGCTTTTCATTGAGTTGATGTCTTACTATGCATATATGTATTCAGAAGAAAATATTTGAGAATATGAAGAACTTTGTATCAAATAAAAATTATTGTGCCAAGATTTAAAACAGTACATTTTTTTAATATTGACTAGTATGAATATGTGTCTGGTAAAATGATCTCAGAGAGATGATAATTTGAACCTCAAATTTTCTCTTTAATATTCTACTTAGTAGGAATATTGGACATAATTTAGATTATTTATAATTATTCAACAATAAAAATATATGAAGGATTTTAAAAAGCCTACTTTTAATTTTCAAGCAACTAATTAGAGCTCTTGGAGATGTAATCTTATAAACCTAAATATGAATCTTTAATTCATTTTTAATTTAATAATTTGATAATTATGTTCAGAATAGCCAAAACTGACCATTATTTATCTTAACTGTACACAGTTGTAGAGAACATTAGATTTGTGACAGGTGTTAAAAATTACCATTGTATCTTAAAGCATCAAATAATGCATGCAGTGTGTAGTTTCATGAAACCTATTTTCCTAGATATTTAGCATGTGTTTTAGAGTAATCAGGATTAATAGAACATTCAAGCTTTATATTTATAATCCTCTCATAATATTTATTCAAGAGAATGGAAGAAAAGCAGATTACATGGTCTTGACAAGAAAATTTTACATGTAATCACAGAATTTACTTTTTCTTTGGGGAATAAAGATTCCTTTTAAATTAAGGGGATTTAGAATATAAAGACAATTCCAGTTGTTTTTCTTTTCTCAGTTATCATTTAGCAATAATAACATAGGTAAAATTATTGGCCTCTAAGAAAATTGTATAAAATGTTACCTTGCCTCTTGCACAAGAAATCATCTGTCCATTTCAAAAGGGTGTTATCTGAATCTATGGAAAGAATAAATTAAGGCAATGGCAAGTTTAAAAAGATTAACTGAAATGGGAGATGCAATGCATTATGGAACATGAAGTATCTTACAGAATGCCTGTACATAGTTGACACTAAAGAAAATGGTATTTCCCTTTTCTTAGAAAAGCTATTTATTGAGGTGACTAGGACAATTTGAAATGAAACTTTTACTCAAAATACCACATTTATTATTTGTTAAACAAAATTTAAAAAAGTCCGTGGTTTTTATGAATGAAAATACCTTAAGAAAGTATAGTTATATGTTTATTTATAAGGTTATTTATAAGGCTATTTTAATGTTTATAAGTCATGTGCTATGTCCCTCTAAAATAGGCATGTCCAACCTATGGCCCAGGATGGCTTTGAATGCAGTTCAACACAAATTCTTAAAACATTAGGAGATACGTTTGCGACCATTTTTAGCTCATCAGCTATCATTAGTGTATTTTATGTGTGGCCCAAGACATTTCTTCTGGTGTGGCCCAGGGAAGCCAGAAGGTAGGACACCGCTTCTCTAAAATGATGTGGCTCAAACTCCAAACTATTTCCCTTGTGATGGCCAGAAACTGAAATTTACGTTAAATTCTTTCAGCCTTCTAGGTGTTGCATTCTGCTGAGCTCTTTGGGATCTATCACATGTCATGTTCAGCCAAGAATTAAAGAGAATCTATATCCAGATTTTGGGGGAAACTGTCTTCTTTCATGCTTTCTTTTTCATATTTTCTCCCTCAATTTACCATCATTCTGGTAGCTCCACATTCTGTCCTCTGACCCCGTGAGCCAAAAGATATTTGGTTGTCTGCTTGAATTCTATCCATTCTGTGAAGTCTGGAGAGTGTCCTTAGGAAAATAGCTGTATAAATATGTACTATACCAAGTATTTCCATTCTTTCAAGAGTTGAATCCTCTCCAATGTGTTCTCTTTTGGGTTGTTCTCCTGTGTATTCAAGTAGTTATTTTATGTGTCTTGGTCTGACATTATAATTGTTATTTGCAGTAGGATTAGTCATATGCATGCTACCCTGCTGCTATCTGAATCAGAACTCCCAAGAATTCCTTTTTTGGACATATTCAATTTGGGATAACTATTTGACATCCAAGTGGAGATATAAAATGGATAAGCGGATTTGGAGTTCAGGGGAGATGTTATAGCTAAAAATATGCATGTCAGAGTCTTCAGTGTATATATGGAATTTAAAGCTATAAAGCTGATGAGAGCACCTACAGATGAAAGTAGACAGAGAAGAGAAGTATCCAGGGACTGAGTCTTAAGATTCTCCAGAGTTTAATATATTGGGTAGAAGAAGAAACAAAAAGAACTGAGAAAGAATGACTAATGAAGTAGGGTAGTGGTAGGGACAAAAAGCCTGAGAAGAGTAGGTTCGAGAGAAAATGGAATGAGAGGTGGTCTCCTAATGAACACAGACAATTTTCTAGGAGTTTAGCTCTAAAAGGGAATAGTGTAATGAACAGTAAAGTGTGATGTGGGTTCAAGGAAAATTGTTTTTTAAGATGGAAGAAATGACAGTTTGTTTACTTGGTGATGGCATTTATCATGGGGAGAAGTAAAAATTAAAATAACTCAAGGAAAACTGTGCACCAATGATGTCCTGGTGAGAAAGAACTGTGGGTTTAGTTATGAAACTAGAGTATTCCAGGACAGATTTAAATTGAGGTAGTGGTTTTAGTTGTAAGAAGAACTTGTGAAACTTGAAAGCAAAAGTACAAATTAAAGAGGGAATTTATGAAATAATCATCTATGAAAATCAGAAAATGAATTGATGAGGCAATTATTGGACAAACCAAAAAAACAAAACAAAACAAAACCAATCAATGTAAGAAGTGATTAATTTAAAGTGAGATTTATTACCTTGATTGTTTTCTCCTATCACATTCTGCTAGAGGACAGGGGCAGAATAGTTGGAGAGCTTAAATTCAGGAATTGCCAGGTAAGCTTATAAAACAGAGGGCAAAAGAGGCAATGGTGCCATTTGTGTATAGAAGGGAGTGATTATAATGTCAGACCCTGGAATTTAGGCTGGCTAAGGACCAGAATTCAAACCAGGTTGGGGATGAGACAGTGAAAATGTGGTGGAATCACATATTAGCAGTTCCAGTGAGTCAAATAATTGTTAAAGTTGTGGGGCTTAGAGAGAGTGAGCTAAAATGATAGAGTGTTAATTAGAAAGTGTAATGCTTAAAATTGAGATTATGAAGATTGTGTAATTAATTATAAGTAATATTAAGTCAAGAATCTTCAAGTGATACTTCAAGGAGCATGCCATTTAGTGTTTCCTTTATGAATTTATGGATTTCTGATTCAGCTCATTCATAGTCTGAATTTTTTTATTACACATTCTTTTTATTAGAATTTTGAGGCACTGTCAACAATCCATTCAAGTTATGTGCTCCTCTTTTTAGATGGCAGTAATTGTAAAATTTATTTTAATGACAACGATTCCAAGGATGCTTCAGGTTTATTTTAAATATTGACTACTAACATCTATATATCTATAGAGAATTTCATCCTAAATTTTGCAAGCTCATCTAGGTGGGCATTATTATTTCAATTTTGTGGAGAAGAAATCTCAGGTTCAGAGAGATTAAATGACTTTAGTCTTTTCATTCCAAATTCCGTTATTCTTTCTATTATGTTGGGTGTACTCCAATCTGATAAATCTGAGTGTAGTGCCTTAGGGAATTTCCTTTCCTTCCCTAGAGAGAGGGCCTTCTTGAGATCCAACAACTACTCTTCTAATGAGGATTTTACATTCTAAGGCAGTTCAATGTGATAGGTGGGATTTTTGGAATCCTTTGAGTAATACTCATAAAGTGCAGGCAACTTCCTGTCCCTCTTACTCATACTCAAATGAATACATAGCTCCTTTAACAAAAGTCTTCGAGGAGTTAAGTAGAAGTCAGTATTGAGGGTCAAAGTCCATTATGATTAATTAATTTATAAACATTATATTTAATTCCAAGGATGATTTGAAAAGCCAATCAAGTGTGATTAAAGGAATCATAGGGAGAAAGTAAGTGAGACATTTTGGATTATTGTCCTTTAATGCAGAAAAGTGTGCCCAACTTCTTTGACGTTTCAGGTAAAGTTGGTATGTTCAATAATCTCTGCTTCATGCTATTTATACTATGATCAGCCCACACCTGGCCAGATTAAAAGAATTTTCTTCATGTTGACTTTCAAATTTGGTTCTAGAACATGAATTGATCAATTAAATCAAGCATATTTTTGTGGGAATAAAAGTGATTTGACATATACCTCTCTAAATATGTTGCCCAGATAAATAAAGCTTATGAATAAGAATAAGACCTGTCTTTAAATCTATTTGTATTGCTTAATTGATTACTGTTTCCTACTCTTTTAGTTTTTTTAATGGAAGATGAAATGTCAAATTAGTGGAATATATTAAGAACATGAAAAGATAATGATATTAAGAAAGTTCATAAATAATACAAAATTCATATAGAACCTAAAAATGAAAATTTTTAACATTAAATTTATAAGTAAAAACATTGGCCACAATGGATTTTATTGTATTCAAATTTCTCAAGGGCTATCATTTTTTAAAGTTCTTTTAAAATTATTTGTAAATATTACCTCAAATCAATTGGTTAGGCATTATAATAAAAGCTCAAAATATATTAAAACCAATAAGTAATATTTTATGTAACAAACATTGTGATATAAGAAAATTGACCTAGTTTGCCAATGATGTTCTAAACAATCTTGACCTATTCAGTTAATCTTTCTGGACCTCAATGCTTTTTTATAAAATGTGGTTTAATAGATAAGCTGTAACATCTCTTATAAACTCTGAGTATATTATCTATTTTTTCTTAGATGAAGAGTTGAGTTTTCAAATTTTGCGATATCACTAAAATCATTTCTCAGGTCCTATAATCTTTTAACCAATTATCTAAAATTATAGCCTTAGTGATAGAAGTGGTGATGGCTAGGGGGGGGAGAAGAGATCAATGTGCAAACAATCTTTTCCTTAAAAATTTTCTTTAACTCTGTAATATAGGACGTTTTGCTAATGAAGACTTATTCTAATTTGTAAAATCAAAAGACTTACTGGGGAACATGAAAGACTTTTCTTTCATTCTTTCTTCTTTCATCAGTCAGTGCTATTTAAAAGGATCCCTGAATATGTACAAGAAAACATGACTATTTCCCCATTTCCCACAGAGTAAACACAGCATTTAGAACTCTAGGCATAGGAGATTATTTATTATTAGTTGACATTAGTAATGAAATCAAAATTTGAATTATAAAGAATCTCAGTTGTGGCCTCTTCATTTCATGAAATGTGAAATACTTAAAAAAGGAGATACTTGGTTAGTATGCATAATGAAAAACATGATTTTAATATTGTACCCCAAAACTTTGGTTGAAACCTAATGTCTTATTTTTCGTGAAATGTAAAAGGTAAGGCTTTCCAAAGTATGAATATTACTTTTATGACAGAATAAAACTAATTTTAGTAATTAGAGGGTGGTTTTTTCTTTGGTTTATTTTTTATTATAAAGATAATGAAGGAACATTACAAGACACTGGAAAACATTTAGACTTGAAATAATATCTTAAAATTTTGAGAATTATGATAAGCAGATTTCTTTTACTAAAAGTAACTCATTTTCCAATGCTAAAATAAGAATTATAATTTGTCATAAAAGCAGAAAAGTTAAGAGAGCCTTTATGTAGGTCCCTTAAAGACTGACATTTCAAGAGTAGTATAACTTTATTAAATTAGAAAAATCATCTGTCTGGGAAATTTCCAAGAATATTTTCAACATTTAAAAATAAGTTTAAAAATTATATATTAAAATGTAAATAATCCATGTCGATCTCCATTTAAAATAATTTTATTTAATATCATGTAATGTGTATAGCATTGATGATGCAAACAACTGAAGAAGTATACAGAAATTGTGTTTGACCAAGTGTTTTATAACTGTTTCATCTAGGGCCCAAAAGGAGATCCAGGATTTTCCCCAGGTCAAGCTGTTTCTGGAACAAAGGTAATTATTTGCTCATGAAATTAAATCATGGTGATATATTTCAAACATTTAAAAATCATTTTTATCTTTTTTTAAATGTATATTTTACTGATACTAGACCGAGAAGATAGAGAACTATTGGGTTTTAGTGATGGAAGAAATATTCGAAGAATTAAGTAAATGATATCATCACCTTAATTTAATTTAAATCTCATCATTAATTTTATTTAGTTTCTACTGTGATCTGCCAATTAGGGAGGATGGGACAAGAAATTAGAGCAAGACATGGTCCTAACCTCAAAAATTTTGCTGTTAATACGCATTCACACAATAATACATAAATTCCAGTGCCATTTTACCTTTTTAAAAAGGATGCTCCTGCATACTTTATCTTTGTATAAATTCCACAGTAACTCCAGTTGAGAAAACAAAATTCATAAAATTTAAATGCTCATCACATGGATATTAAGTGGCAGAATTGAGTACCTAAATTTTCTGACTTTTAGTCCAGTATGCTTTTCATTTTATCATAATGTACACTCTCTCTGTCTCTCGCTCTCTCTCACACACACACAGACACACCCCACACACACTCTTAGGTAGAAAGAAACTAATTTAAAGTAAAGATAGCAACAAAGTATTTATTAGGAAGAGGATACTATTTTCCAGTAAGGAGGAATACAAGTAGAGTCTTTAGGAATGTATACAGGAAGCTTTATTTACATAAGTATTGATGAATGTGATGCAATTACATGATGTTTTATTTATGTTATACACATTCACAAACTTCTAAAATCTCTGAATAATTTTAATTGGCTTACAGAAAGTCTTGTAAAATGTTTTTGAAAAAATCACACCATATTAATGAAATTGACAGATATGATACTAAAAAGTAAAACAAAAAATATTAATCTAAAATCTTAAGAATTTTATTGCTATGATGGAACTGAGTTCACTGAATCAAAATAATTTAGAAAAGAAATAGTTTATTATTAGAAACATAGTATTTTCATTGGTCCCTTAATTATTACCAAGGAAAAAATCCTACAATCTGAGAAACATAAAGACCATTTTTAAAAATATCTAAATATAGAACATTTAATTTCTTACTTAAAATTAGAAATTAGAGGCTCACTCCATTTTAGTGACAGCTTTATATAAACTCCCTAAAATATTCAGATTTATATCAAATACTTGATTTTATCTTTTCTTGAGACTTCTCTGTACAAAATATAGGGTGGTACAGAATATCTACAATATCTATATATAATATAGGGTGATTCAGCCTGGGAGCTAAGGCTGGGAAGCATGTCAGTCTTTTTTTTTTTAACTTTTTTAGTTACTTATGTGCTAATCATGGTTAACACTACATAGGACAAATTTAGTAACATATGGGACTTAAAGCATATTGCCCTTAAACTTTAGGTGAAATCCAACTTAAAATTGAAAGTTACAAGGGCTGTCCAGAAAAAAATTCAGCCATTGTCAATATAAAGAAACTGGTTACATAGCTGGATACTTTCTGGACAGCCTTGTATACTCATATTTCTAAATGGTAAAATTTAAAAACAATTTCCTAGAAATTGTATTTATATTAAATTGGGTTCAAAACTAAGGCAAAATGTTAGTTATACCCACATAACATGAATACAAATAAAATATAAATATTAAATTGATGTGAATTTAGGGAAGTTGGGAAACAATAAATATATGGTCAATGATGAAACAATAAAAACAATGCAGGGGCTAGTCCTTCAGTATGTTATATCAACTAACATCTCTCATAGAGCATACATAAGTGTTTAAGTCCATTCTGGACCTCAGTGGCAAGCAAAGATAACCTTTATAGTGATAGTTTTTCCTTTCCCATAAGAGAAGTGAGATATTATCATTCTCATTTTTCAGATGAAAGAACTTTGAAAGAAAGTCAAGTAATCGATTCATCCATGATTAGAGATAATGAAAGGAAGCAATCTCCTATTTCTTAGTGCAGTTTTATTTTTCCTCTATCACAGTAATAAATGTAAAAAGAAGAAATCTGTATAAACTGGTCATTTTATCACAAATGGAAGCCATCTTAATAAAACATTGAGAAGATACACATTAAAATGAATACTACAACAAATGAAAAAAGCACTCCATTGTTAATAATGAGAAACATCCTTTTCTCTTCTGATTGTTTTATTTAATGACATATTAAAGTAAGCAATGTGCTAAAAATTAGAACATAAACAGTCACAAAAGAGTTTACTTAGGATTATTACCTAAGTACTCTTGTTCTTTTAAAAACCACATTTTTTTCATGCACCATATATTCGTTGCAGTAGAAAAAGAAAAAAGAATGGAGGTAAAGAAAAAGTACACCTAGATTGAATAGGTTTAAGATTATCCCATTTCTTTTTCTTTTTAATATAAAAATATTTTTATTGTTACACTTATTGTGGTGACATTGGTTATCAAGAGTTACATAGGTTCCAGGTATACAATGCTACAGTGCATCATCTGTTTGTTGCATTATATGTTCACCACCCAGTGTGAGTTCTCTCTCCATCACCATATATTTGGCTCTCCCTCCCTCTTTTCCTGCCCCCTCCCTCTTCTCCCACCCCCTTCCCCCTTCCGCCCAAATAACCCTTAAACTATTGATTGTGTCCATGAGTTTTTGTTTGTTTGTTTGTTTTTCTTTGTTGTTTTCGGTTTTATATTCCATGTATGAGTGAAATCATATGATTTTTGTTTTTTTTTTCTGTTTTGCTTATTTCACTTAGCATGATGATCTCTAGGTCCATCCATTTTGTCACAAAGGGCAATATTTCATCTTTTCATATAGCTAAGTAGTATTCCATTGTGTATATGTGCCATAGCTTCTTTATCCAGTCATCTGTCACAGGGCACTTTGGTTGTTTCCATGTCTTGGCCACTGTGAACAGCTCTGCAATGAACATTGGGGTACATAAGTCTTTGTGGACTAAGATATTCAAGTTTTTGGGGTAGACCCCCAGAAGGGGGATTACTGGGTGATGTGGTGACTCCATTCCCAATTTTCTGAGGAAACTCCACATTGTCTTCCATAGAGGTTTTGTCTTCCATACCAATTTGCATTCTCATCAGCAGTGTACAAGGTTTCTTTTTTCTCCACCCAGCACTTGTTATCCCTTGTCTTGTTGATAATAGCTATTCTAATAGGTGTGAGGTAGTATCTCATTGTGATTTAGATTTGCATTTCCTTGATAGCTAGTGAGGTTGAGCATTTTTTCATATGTCTGCTGGCCATTTGTATTTCTTCAGGGGAGAAGTGTCTGTTTAGTTCCTCTCCCTACTTTTTAATTGGGTTCTTTGTTTTCTTGTTGTTAAGTCATATTAGTTTTTATAGATTTTAGATATTAGATCCCTATCAGATGTGTTGTTTGCAAATATTTTCTTCCATTCGGCTGGTTGTCTCTTTACTTTGTTGATGGTTTCTTTTGCTGTGCAGAAGCTTTTAGTTTGATACAATTCCATTCATTTATTTTTGCTTTTACTTCCCTTGCCTTTGAGGTCAGGTTCATGAAGTCTTCCTTGAGCCCTAGGTCTGTAAGTTTAGTATGTATGTTTTCTTCTATACAGTTTATTGTTTCAGGTCTTATATGGAGGTCTTTAATCCATTTTGAGTTAATTTTTGTATATGGTGAGAGTTCACAGCTCAGATTCATTTTTTTTTGCATATGTTTTTCAAGATTTCCCAGCACACCTACTGAAGAGGCTATCTTTTCCCCATTGCATATTTTTTGTTCCTTTATCAAAAATTATTTGTCCATAAATTTGTGGATTTATTTCTGGGTTTTCAGTTCTGTACCATTGGTCTATGTTTCTGTTTTTCTGCCAATACCAAGATGTTTTAACTATTGATGTTTTGTAATATAAATTGAAGTTGGGTAGTGTAATACCAGCAGCCTTATTTTTTTTTTTTTTTTTTTTTTTTTTTTTTTTTTTTTTTTTTTTTTTTTTTTTTTTTTTTTTTTTTTTTTTTTTTTTTGCTTTTTGGTATGTGGGTAGCTCCCTGACCGGGAATCGAACCCAGGCCACAGCGCTGACAGCATCAATGCTGAAGCCTTAAGCCACTACACCATCAGGGAACTCCCCAGCAGCCTTATTCTTTTTATGCAGTATTGCTTTGGCAATTTGAGGTCTTTTATGGTTTCATATAAATCTGATCATTCTTTTATCTATTTTGCAAAAGTATGATTGTGGGATTTTGATAGGCATTGCATTAAATCTGTAGATTGCTTTGGGCAAAGTGGCTATTTTAACAATGTTAAGTCTTCCCATCCATGCATGAACAGGGAATATCTTTCCATTTCTTTGTGTCTGCTTCAATTTCTTTCAAAAGTGTCTTACAGTTTTCCTGTGTAAGTCTGTCACATTCTTTTTTTTTTTTAGTTTTAAAGCATTTTATTTTAAAATTGCACAGGAAAAGAGAAAACATCCTAAGGCATATTGTCTGTTTATTCTAGCATCCATCAAGATTCCTAGATGAATTATATATAAGAGAGGATCTCAAGTAATAATAACAAAGGGGACAGTACATGATCTGGAAAATTCTAGACATACAGTTTTTCTAATTTATGTTGACTTAATTAACCTTATAGAAATCATTGCATGTCTAATCTGTATGAGATGAAATCTCATTTACTGATAAAAACATGAGGTTTGGAAGAGTGACACAGCCAACAAGTGGAAGTGCACACATTCAAACCCACTTCTTCTAGCTGCCAATTCTCTTTATCTGCCTATCAGCCTGTCTTTTGAATAGCTAAGACCACTTCTGGATGTCTCCAACACTGCATTACTTTGTTAAGTTAATTCCCAGATATTTCATTCTTTTTGTTGTGATAGCAAAAGAAATTGACTCCCTCATTTCTTTTTCTGAAAATTTGTTGTTTGTATATAGGAATGCTGTTGATTTTTTTAAAAATTGATTTTGTATCCTGCAATTGTATTTATTTATTGATTCTAATAGTTTTCTGTTGGAATCTGGAATTTTCTATATATATAGAGGTTCATGTCTTCTGCAAATAGTGACAATTTGACCTCTTCTTTCCCTATTTGTATACCTTTTATTCCTTTCTCTTGCTTGATTGGTGTGGCTAGAACTTTCAGTACTGTATTGAATAGTAGTGGTGACAGGGGTCATACCTGCCTTGTTCCTCATTTTGGGGGAAATGGGCTTTATCTTTTTCCCTTTCAGTATGAAGCTAGTCGAGGGTTTGTCATACATGACCTTTATTATGGTGAGATACTTCCCTTCTATACTTAATTTATTCAGTGTTCACAAATTGATGTTGTATCTTGTTGAATGCTTTTTCTGCATCAATTGATATGACCATATTGTCTTTATCTTTTATTTTGCTCATGTGGTGTATCACATGGATTGGTTTTTGTATGTTGAGCCATCCTTGTGCTCCCTGGATGAATCCCACTTGACCATGACGTATAATCTTTTTGATGCATTGTTATATTCTATTTACTAATATTTTGTTTAGGATTTTTGCATCTGTGTTCATCAGACATATTGGTCTATAGTTTTCTTTTTTTGTATTGTCTTTCCCTGGCTTTGGCATTAGAGTACTGTTGGCCTCATAAAATGAGTTAGAAAGTATTGCTTCCTCCAATTTTTTGGAAGAATCTGAGGAGGATAGGTGTTAATTCTTCTTTGAATGCCTGGTAGAACTCATTTGTGAGACCATTTGGTCCAGGGCATTTGCCTCTAGGAAGATTATGGATAGTCATTTCATTTTCTTTACTATTAATTGGTCTATTTAGATTATGCATTTCTTCTTGGTTAAGTCTGGGTAGGCTATACATTTCTAGGAACTTGTCCATTTCTTCCAGGTTGTTAACTTTAGTGGCATAAAGCCCTTCATAATATTTTCTTATAATCCTTTGTATTTCTGTGGTATCAGTGGTAATTTCTCCCCTTTCATTTCTAATTTTGGATATTTGTGTCCTTTCCTTTCATCCTTTGATTAGTCTAGCCAGGGGTTTGTCAATTTTGTTGACTTTCTCAAAGAACTAGCTCTTTGTAATATTAATTTTTTCTATTGTCTTTCTGTTCTGTAATTGGTTTAGCTCTGATTTAATTTTTATTACTTCTTTTCTTCTGCTGACTTTGGGTTTTGTCTGCTCTTCTTTTTCTAGTTCTTTAAGATGGCATGTTAAGGTGTTTACTTGTGTTTTTTTATGCTTCTTAAGATAGGTCTGTAATGTAATAAATTTCCATCTTATTACTGTTTTTGCTGTGTCCCAATAATTTTCATATGTTGTATTTTCATTGTCATTAGTTTCTATCAATATTTTAATCTCTTCTTTTATTTGTTCTTTTATCCAGTCATTTTTAAATAAGATGTTTTTTAATCTCCATGTATATATGTTTTTTTCTGCTTTTCTTTTACACTTGATCTCTAATTTCAAAGCTTTGTGGTCTGAGAATACTTGTAAGATTTCAATCTTCTTGAATTTGCTGAGGCTACTTTTACATCCAAGTATGTAATCTCTCCTTGAGAATGTTCCATGTGCACTAGAAAAGAAGGTATAGTCTCTTTTTGTTGGATGAAATGTCCTGTAAATGTCAATTATGTCCAGTCGCTGTAATGTGTCTTTGAGAGCTCATATTTTTTTATTTATTTTCTGTTTGAATGATCTGTTCATGGCTGTTAAGGGGATGTTTAAGTATCACACAATGATTATGCTTTTGTCAGTTTCTCCTTTCAGATCCATTAGTAGTTGCTTTGTATATTTTGGTGATTCCTGGTTTGGAGCATATATGGTAATTAGTGTTGAATCTTCTTGTTGTTGTATTGTGCCTTTTATGACTATGTTATGTGCATCTTTGCCTCTTGTTATCCTTTTTAATCTGAAGTTTATTTCATCAGATATCAGTATCGCAACTCCTCCTTTTCTCTGGATACCATTTGATTTGAGTATTGTTTCCCATCCTTTCACTGTGACTCTGTTTTGCCCTTATGGCTGGGCTTCATTATTTAATCCAGTCTTGTACTCTGTGTCTTTTTATTGATGAGTTCAGTTCATTAACATTTAGAGTGATGCTTCATATATGAGGATTTCCTATGATCATTACTTTCTTTCTTAATGTACTTTTTTTTGTTTGTTTCTTTTATGTTGTTTCAACTTTATTCCATTTATCCTGATGTTTTGTTTTAAGTTGAAGAGCCTCCTTCAGTATTTCTTGAAGTGTTGGTTTTGTACTGGTGAATTCCCTCAGCCTCTGTGTGTCTCAGAAGGTCTTTATTCTTCCTTCATATCTGAAGGATAATTTTGCTCGATAATTTAATCTTGTCTGGAAGTTTTTCTCTTTTAATATTTTGTATATTTGATTCCACTCCCTCCTGCCTTGTAAAGTTTCTGCTGAGAAATCTGATGCCAGCCTGATGGGTTTTCCTCTAAAGGTTATAGTTCTTTTTTCCCTGACTCCCTTGAGAATTGTGTTTGTGTTTAGTTTTTGACATCTTCAGTACAATGTATCTTGGAGAAGGTCTGCTACAGTCCAGGTATCTACGGGATGTATTTTTTTTCTTGAATTGGGGTTCCAGATCTTCCCATAGGTTTGGAAATTTCTCATCTACTATTTGTTTGAATATGCTCTCTGTAGAGTGCTCTGCTCCTTCTTCCAATCCTATTATCCTGATATTTTTTGTCTCATAGAGTCGGATAGTTCTTGCAGAGTGCTTTCAATCCTCTTGGTTCTATATTCCCTATCTTCCTCTTTCTGAGATGTTTCCATCTTCTGATCTTTAATATCACTAATTCTTTCCTCTATCTGGTTGGCCCTGTTTTCTATGGCAGTTATTTCATTTCCCACTTCTTTTATTGTATTATTTATCACTCAAATTTCCATCTCGTTCTTCCTTATAGTCTGAATTTCTTTATTAAACTGTTCCTTTTGTTCACGGATTTCCTTTCTGAGATCATTCATCTCAGCTATAGTGTTTTGCCAGTATGTTTTCATTTCTTTCAGAGCCTTTAGAATGGCTATTTTATATTCTCTGTCAGTTAGTTTATAAATTTCTAGATCTATAAGATCCTTGTCTGGAGATTTTTCTTCTTTCTGAGCAGCTTTAAATCCTAAGGTACTCAAATTGTCTGTTGTGTTCTTCTTGTTTGGCATGAGGGCTTTATTACTAGCAGAGCCCAGGAGATCACTTTATTTCTCTGATTAGTATTTTTGTGGTGTCTTGCTGTACAGTGGACAGTAGGTGGCACTGGGGAAGCAAGTTTTGGGAGATGTTTAGGCCATATCTCCAGTCTCCACCAGCATTTGGAGGTGGGGTGAGATGGCCTGTCTTCTCTCTGCTTCCTGCAGTTCATTGGAGAAGCTTCAGGTGTTTTCTTGTGATGTGTTTACTTCTCAGTTGTCTCCACGCCACTCAGGGTTTCTCATGTTGGATCCTCGCTGGCCATTTAATTGTATTTTCCGGGAGAGGTTAGAGGGACCTTATCTCTGGTTGCCATCTTGCCTATCTCTTACAGTCCCATTTCTTTTTGACATGTTTTTTTCCCTGTCAATTCACATAGCCTCCTCCATGTATGTCCTTGTCACTTCTACCCACCACAGACACTCCTGACACCTCACTAGTGTACTTTCTCTTTCCTACCCCAGGATGAGCTTGCAGCCCTCATCAAAGTTGAAGGAAAGAGGAATGGATGGACCTGATAGGTGAAGTTGGGTCTATTGAGCCAAACTCACAGTCCTCCTGATAATTTTTCACTTCAGTTACACCTCAGTGGTCCATTTGCACAGCAGAAGGCATCAGCACAGCCCTGAAAGTGGAAGCGCCCCTTTCTGTGGTGCACTAAGTGAACCCAGCCTGCCCTCCACAGCCCTGAAGCATGGGAGGCCCCTCGTGCTGTAGGTCCTTACCAAAAAGAGCAGGCCTGAACCCTCCACAGCTACAACACAAAGCATTTGTGGAATTTTAAAGTAAACTACTTTAATTTTTTTTAAAACAGGGTAAACCTTGGAATGGTGGGAATTTGGGGAGGAGGGTCATTCCTAGAGAAAAGAACATCAGAGAAAAAAGAGCAGGGCCACCAGGAAGCACTGGAAGAGAGAAGGTCTGGGAGCCTCAGAGAAAGTCTACAAAGGTCTCAGAAATAAGGTGGAACTTGAGCCAGATGGTGAAGATTGAAAATGAATGCTGTAAGATAACATCCTGCAGCATCGAGATTTCTAATTTTCAGTTCTCTTTCATAACATGAATCCTCTGTGTTTTGTTCTTAGGGTGATCAAGGCCTTTCTGGATTAATGGGGCCCCCTGGTATGCAAGGTAATAAGGTGAGATGTGGTTTTACTTTGACATAATTGGGTATCATATGGACCCGGGAGCTCTTCCATTCCTAAGATCTTATTTGAAGTTGAGCCTGAAGCCAGTATTTCAAATTTCTTATCTCAAAATAGTAATTAGGATGTTGCCCTAATCCAGGAAAGTGGTGCCCACAAAAAGCAGGGTTTTACCAAAGGAAAAGAAACCCTTCAGTTATTGATGAGTAAGTGACTGATAGAGTATTGAAGCATTTTCTCTTTTTTTAAAATTGTATTAAGAAAACAACTTCTGAAACTTTAAAGTCACTTTTTAAGTTTTATTTGTTCAAAGTGAGGCACACTGGTTATAGTCATATGCATACAATTAGGCTTTTTTCGAGGTAAAGAATACTAACACGACTGCTATAATTATTTCATACAGCATGTTGTGTAGTTTCATGGATTAACATGAGTATAAATTCTCCCCTATGTATTCAGGTTGTTTTTCCCAAAGACTGAGTTGTTGGTTTTCTATAGGAGATTTAAAAAATACACAAAATTTCTTCCTAAGATATTAAGGGCCCCAAAATATTAGAGAGCAGTATTTGATGTGATGTGGATGTTTAAATGCATACTTTAATTATCTGTGTTGATGTCTTAGTGTGTCATATTTCTTCCCTCATGGGAGATTTAGGTTGTAGGTGGTACTCTGCCTCTGGTTTCTTGGTTCAAATTCCATCTGCCATTTTCTAAGGTCCTCAGACCTTGGGTAGGTTGCTTACCCTCTCTATGCTTTAGTTGCCTCATCTTTAAAATGTGAAGATGATACTATCCACTTTATAGGGAGTTCTTGGGAACATGGAATGAGATATTCCATACCACTACAGTGTCAGACAAATAGCAAGCCCTTAATACATGTTAACCATCAGCTATTTATGTGGTTTGGAAAGGATCCTGACCTTGTTTGCTTTCCTTCATAACCTCTGCTAAAGGGCTGAATTGTGAAATGATAAAAAAGGTTGTGATCTCATGGAGTATTTTTCCTCCCATGACCACACCACACCATTATTCTTATGGTCTTCAGACTAGTCTTCATCCTAGCCAGTACTTAGATTCTGATAACTCCTTTGAGGTTATTGGTTGCTCCCATGGAGACATAAAACTGCAGAGTGATCATTTCTAACAGAATTGGTCTTACTATGTAGTTATGAATTTGTTTGATTAATACCATTTAACATACCTCTGTCTACTAATTATACCTCTGAAGAAATTACTGATAAATAGCATCAAAAAATTCTCATAATACAGAAATTATCTTGATTGTTTTTATATTAAATATTCAGTTATTTCATCCTAAAGAATAAAATGTACATGTGAGAAAAACAAATTAATCATTGCTTTCTGAAGTTAGCTGATGCCTGTGGTTCATGAAATTAGCAATCCAGAGAGAAACAGTAAATAATGTTTGAGTTGTTACTGTGTAGAAGAATATACAAAGAAATGTTTATAGAGAAAATTTTAAGACTGATTTTAACCATTAGAGCAGATTATCAATCAAACTTTGAAATTGTACTCACTAAAAGCAGAAGCTATTAGCTTCCAAAGCCCTGTGAATGTATATGGTTCTTGGCCCATTTGTATTTTAAAATATTAAGAAAAGTATGTTCTTTTTGGTCTGTAAAAATCTAGTGAAGTGAAATAACAACATTAATTTAAACAAACAGACTTCTTTTTCTCCGATACGATATTTTAAACTTTTAAAATCTGGCTTTTATTGTTAACTAATAGATATAGATCTTATAGAATTCAGGGGTCTTGCCATATTATTAATTATTAGCTGTAGCTGAATATTTTCTATACAAAGTTTAGTTGAAAGTATTTAGATACCAAATTACATTTTAGTAAATGAAGCATTCATGGTTTACTAGGATTTGACAGTAGTTCAGAAGAGTGTTGAGATGAGTTTGTAATTTCTCTGAAAATGATTTCTCCCCCGTCAGTGTCTACTAATGGAAACTACATACAGATTTTTAGGAAAAAGACATCAGGACTCAATCTCAACCTAAACTAATTCTCCATACAGCAGTCTGAAACAAGTTCTCATCACACTGTTTATGTGCACATCTTAACCTTAATGTGAATATACAGTGGAAATTGTACATTCAAAATGAACTTGATAGACTGTTTCTGTGGTTTGTATGCAAGGGGAAAGGACAAGACTGATTACTGGATAGAATGTTCAGGTAAATTATGAACTATTTTTATGGAATTAACTAATTTTAGTTCATTTTTTTGAACTGCCTAGGTCACTCTGAATTACTTCCTGTAAACACGATACATGCTTGGAGAACCTAGAATAATGGCTCACATTAGATGCAAACTAGGGACTCCTATTCCTTCATCTTTGCAGTTCTACTCGTAAAGTGCCAGATGGCATTCTATAGTCAAGACCAGAACTTACGTTACTCATTTTGTAAGTGAGAAATCTCAGATAAGCCCAGAGAGGTTGAGAGAATGGCTCGGGGTCACTCAGAGATAAAACTTACTAACACTGAATCCACTGTGTTTTTAACTATTCTGTGAATATTATGAGAGATGAATAAACTACTTGGGTTTTGATTAATACAAAGTTGTTGCATCTTTTTGTCTATTAAATGATTTTATGATTTATTGTAAGTACTAATAGTAGCTATTTTATTATGCGCCATATTCTAGTGTTTATGCTGAAGCCTATTTCTTTCATCTTAAAGCCATCCATCAAGACCAATACTATTTCAGTATATTATTAAAAATTGAGGTATAAAAGAGTTAAATCACTTACCCAAGGCCATACAACTATTAATCAGCAGAGTTAGGATTCAAACCTAAGCCTACTTGACTCATGATTATGTTGTTAATCACTTCGAATACTGCTTTTCCATCAATTAATTACTTTATTAATATTTGTCAACATTTGTTACATGTGTATTTCAGTATTCTCTCTCAAGCATGTATGCAAAAGGAAGTAAAATTTTATTTTTGATGAAAGCCAATGAAACAAATATAGTCTTGGATGACAGGTAATAATGACTTCATTATTCCTTTCTCTGGAAATATCTGAACATATTAAAATTCTTCTAATATAAGCCATACTCACTCAAGTAATCTTTAAAATGGCTGCAAGAAAGTTATGTGGAGAACACTGACAACTCATGAAAACTGTTGAAATAAATAAATAAAGAGAAAATTAATATAAAAAAATTCTGTAAACTAGAAGTAATATTGAGACAGAGGTAATAAAGCAAGTAAGTTAGCAGCAACAATGTTTTTCACGGTTCACTAGATTTTCTGGTTTGTTTCTTTCTTTTCCTCTTCTTATAGCTCTCTCCTCGACTTTTTTTTTAACCGGTATTAACATCTTTAACAAGTAATATGTTTCTCCATATTGACTACATTACATTGCCTAAACATAACCACCTTCATGTAACTTATTTTCTAGGAACTGAAGTATCTTTTTCACTTCCACTGCGTGTCTAAATTTGTGCCAAAAAGCAGATAAGTTGGGTCCAGAGTGCATGCTGAGTTGGATGGAAGACAAGAGTCATAATTCTGAGCTTCGGCTCCAGATGGATTTTTAAATTGGCTTTTAATGTAGCCAATCAGTTGTTATATTAATATTGGAAGCCTGCTATTTAAAATTGGAAGAACATTAACAGTGATTTCAGTTGAAGCAATTTTTCTAGGATTAGGAGGCTAAACCAGATAGGTGTAACTCAGAGCAATTGTGAAATGTGATGCACACATTTTAAAACAGATTTTTATGAATAATGTATGGAGTATTCTTCTAAGTATCAGAAAATACTACCTACTATGATTTCGTAATAATTATAAATCAATGTGAATTCTCATTCTGTTTTGATGGAATTGTTTCCTTTACTTCAGAAAATACTTCCATTACATAGGAGGTACACAATTAATATCCTCATGAAGTTGGGAAAAAAAAGAACTGAAAGCTTCAAGTGGAATGCATTGTGATTAACAGTCACTCAAAAATGATACTGTTTTTCACCTATTTAAAGCAAAGACAGTAGGAAGGAGCTATTGTTGATGACAATAACAATAAAAAAAAATCAGAATTAGCATAAAATCAGTGCCTGGAGAGAGAAATAAGGAGAATTCTACTCTTTCATACTTAATTCTCTCTATCGTCTTCTCACCTATGCCTTATCCCTGTAAAATTCTGCAGAGCTGCATTTTCCTTTGGGCTGGTTCCCAACGCAGATGTAGTACATTTTGCTTAGGGGCTGGGCTGTCAACCAGTTACCATCTCCTCTGTAATCTGTTATTCCCACTAGTGGTAGGGGAAGCTGAGAACAAGGTAATATAGTACTGAACACCCTCACAGGCACGCCAGTGGTGGCCAAATGCTGTAATTTGTGGAACTTTGTAAAGTTCCCTGTGTCCAAAGGTATTTCCCTCAGTCTGGCTCTTATGATTGACATTTTAACATTAACCATAAGTGCATTTGGCTAAAAATATTTTAGTTTCCATAAGTTATTAAAAATTCTTCTGTATCTTCAAAAAATGCTCTTATCTGTCATGTGGCATCATTTTGAGAATTAGTTTGTCATACTGTTTTCTCCATGAGAATGAGCTGAAAAAGACTACAACAAAAACTGATGGGACCAAAGTAAAACTTGTGTACTAATTAAAGCAAGTACATAGGTCAGTATTGCGAAGAGTTTGGGACAAAGGTTGGCACCAGTCTGTTTGGTGCATTAGGGAGACAGGTATGTTCCAAGAGGAGAAGTGGGTAGAATAGAATCTAATTTATAACCATCTTTCACCTACATTATCATAACAACCTCCTTTGAAACCCACTTTCTTCCATTCTATTGTATCCCAGAGTCCTCATCTTGGTTTCCGACCATATGCTCATTGAAGCCTGAATCTAGTTTTTCACAAATACCTTCATCAAACTTGGATTCTGCCTGCATCTCCAAGCCTACATTGACTCTTTGTTTTTCATTCAATGAAAGCTGAATTAAAAAAAAAAAAGTAGTAAATTTCTTACATAGTTAAGTAATCACAAAATGTGAACAATGAAAGAAAATTTATTAATAATTTAGTTTTTAGATTTGAAGACTTTAAATCTCATGATGTAACTAGTTAGTGACAAAACTGAATCTAGAATTCAGTGTGCTTGGTCTGTTCTTCATTATTATATTATTAGCCTTAAAACAAAAACAAAGCATTTTGTTTTACTTAGGCTTTTTGATTGCTAAGAATGGAGACAGGCTATCTCAAGGAAGAGAGAATTGTTTCAATTCTCTCTGCAGCATTTAGGAAAGCAGAGACCCATGGAATCTAAAAATAGGTACTGTAACATGACTTGGTCTCATGGAGACAGGCACTGATCCAAAGCAGCTCTAAGTATCTTGGCAGCGTACTCAGTGTGTGAATCTTCAACGGTGCTTTTCTACCAGGACTGCTACTCATCTAATCTCTACATCTGCCTTTTTGTGTAATCTTGGTTTTCCTCGGACAACTTTCTTTCTCAACACAGTTTCTGCTTACTCTAAACTTTTTACTTATACTTTGACTTTCTTGTAGCATTTCATTGCCCCTACTCTTTCTCTTAACCTTTCTTTGCAGCACTTCCGGCTTCAGCCCCCTCTTGCTAAGTACCTGAATCATTCTTCCCTCCCTCCCTTCCTCCCTCCCTCCCTCCCTCCTTTCCTTCCTTCCTTCCTTCCTTCCTTCCTTCCTTCCTCTTAACTGCTTGTCCTTTCTTACTCTCTCTTTCTTAAAATTAAACTTAAAAACATAGAACTTAGCCCAGTTTGTTCCTATTTAGACAAACCCTTTCATTTCAAGTGACCTTATAGGCTACTGGCCAGATATTGTATTGGCCTCGCTTTGATCAGGTGCCCTTTCTCATGACTAAGGTAGAGTAGGAGTGAGCTCATGAAGAAAAGGCCACAACTGTCTGGTGCTGCCCCCTTATCAGAGTTTCTGGATAGTGAAGAATTCCTTCCAAGGGAATTGTACATACAGAAGATACCATGATTAACATGTCTCGTTCACTATTATAAAGTGCTTCAGGGAAAGCAAGATGAAGAAGTTGTATGACCACTGCATTCTGTCTCACCATGGACTAGGGAAAAAGAAAACTCTGGTCAGAACACTGGGTGGGGAGGGGGCGCAAAAAAAGGAAGGCATGTAGCTAGATTCAAAGGTTCACAGAAATAAAAATATGTAAGTAAATAAATAAACACATACTTAAAAAAACAGAAAAAGAAATAGGCTTATCTCAGAGAGTTTTTCTACCTATGTGCCTCTCACCCTGGCTCCTCATTCTCATCTTCCTGACGCTCTCCTAAGCAACTTTATCTCCCACCATCTTAGAGCTGCTGTCTCATCCCAGGGAACCACTGTCCTCATGCTGAGGACATTTATTATTTCCTATTACAAAAAATGAAAAAAGAAAAACAAACTTAGCTTTGTGGATTTTTTTTTTTGTTTAATGTGGGTAGCTGCTTGGCTGGGAATCGAACCCAGGCTGCAGTGTTGACAGTGCCGAAGCCTTAGCCACTGCACCACCAGGGAACTCCCAGCTTTGTGGATATTTTTATTTGTGGGATCCTACATAGCATCTCGACGACTGAGAACAGTATGTCTCATCTTTTGTAGTTAGGCTGATCTTTAGTTATCTTCAAAAATGAATACTCATATATAAGCACAGTGCGAAATTGGGTTAAAACATTAGGTATATTAGATGCTACTGGTCAATGTGTAGCTTTAATAATACCATTATTGATGGAATGTCACTCCTTTTGTAGATTTATCTTGGTGGTTTATAATTAATTTGAACATGTTGATGAGGATGAGAACAGCCAACATTTGAGTCTGAGACAACTATGGCATATAAAAAAATTAGAAGAGTAAGAAACTCAATTCTTGATAAATGTATTGAATCAATATGATTCTACCTTACTATTGACAATGGTTTTGATCAGGTATTTTAATTTCTTAGATCTCAGTTTTCTTATCTGTAAAAATGGGAAAATACCAGCTTCATAAGACTGCCATTAAATTAACTGTGGTGTTTAGAAGTGGTTGGCACAATGGCTGGCATGTAGTAGATCAAGGAAGTCCCTTTGTTCCTGTCTTCCTTTCCCCACCCCCTTTCCCCCTTCCTTCCCATTGTCGCTTCTCTGATCTCTTTTGAATAAATACCCTAACCACAGAAGAGCCAAGTTCCCAGAGAACAGGCCTTTACCTCCACCATCTTTTTCTTCTCTTACTTCTTTGTTACTAATGTGCTTACATATAACCTACCAATAACACAAAAATTGTTGTCTCCAAACTTGCTTTCTTACTTTTTCCAGTCTTTTCTCTTGAGTTCCCCAGAGACCTCTCTACTTGAACATTTTACTGTTAAGTTTAACATCTCAAAAGCTGCTTAAATCATTTCTTTATTTTTCGAATAGGCACCTCTTCTGATTTCCTCATCAACTAACCAAAGCACCATTTCCTTCACCAATTCATTAATCCAAATTGATAAACCCTCAGTGATGAATCCTGAATTTCACTGCATTATTCTGTATCCTGAAACCTCAAAAACTTATCTTCTGTTTGCAGTGTATTGAAAGTTTTTGGTTTTTGAGTTATAGTTTACTTAAAATCTTATGAGGTTCTAAAAACGGAACTTTTCCTTGTCCCTTTATACATGCCAAAATCTAGTAAGTGTAGGTTGATTTACTGATTGTTGATTAGATGTGTACAAGCTCCAAAGTGTTCCTTTATTTTTACTTCCTGTCCTTTCATTTAGGTTCCTTCATTTTGCTCATAGAAGAAGTTCTTTCTAGAGGAAAGAATATATTATCTATTTTGTATTATTGGGTGTTAATAATAGAAATTAACATTTCATTTGGGTTCTACTATTTGGAAATTTTGGGTTACTAATTTTTTAATTGAGATATGATTGACAGGTAACATTTGTTAACTAATTTCTTAGGCAGCTTTATAACACCCCCTTTTTTCTCATTTATTTTTATTTTTCAATTACATTTGACATACAATATTATATTGGTTTTAGGTGTACAGCATAGTTGTGACATATTGATATAATTTACAAAATCTTTACTCCGATACATCTGGTTCCCTTCTAACTGTATACCCTATGCTGCACTTTACATCCCTGTGACTAATTTGTGACTATGAATTTGTACTTCTTGATTTCTTTTCCCTTTTCACCCTCCCCTCCAGCCCTCCTCCCATCATCCCAACAAATCTAGTACCCACCTGACGCCACTCATTGTTTTTGCAACATTATTGACTATATCCCCATGTTATACCCTATGTCCCCATAACTATTACTTTGTAACCACCACACTGAACTCCCCAATCTCTTCCCCTTATTTCACTCCTCCCCCAACCTTCCTCCCATCTGGCAACAAACCGATTATTTTCTGTAATGTATCTATGAATCTGTTCCCATTCCACTTGTTTATTTTCTTTGGATTGCACCTTTAAGCAAAGTCAATTTGCATCTGTCTTCCTCTGTTTGATACTCCACTCAATGCAGTACCCTTCATATCTTTTGATTGGAGCTCTTAATCCATTTAAATTGAAGGTAATTTTTCATATGTACCTATTGACATTTTATTGTTCGTAATTTTGCTTTCCTGCCCCCACTCCATCTTAAAGCAGCCCCTCTAACATTCCTTGTAATACTGGTTTGGAGGTGATAAACTTCTTTAGCTTTTTCTTCTCTGAGAAGCTCTTTATTTGTCCTTCGATTTTGAATGATAGCCTCCGTTGTAGGTCCCTGCTTTTCATCCCATTGAATATTCTCTGCCACTCCCTTCTGGCCTGCAAAGTTTCTGATCAGAAATCAGCTGACAGTCTTATGAGAGCACGCCTATAAGTAACTAGCTGCCTTTCTCTTGTTGCTTTTAGTATTCTCTCTTTGTCTTTAACCTTTGCCATTTTAATTATAATGTGTCTTGGTGTGGGTGTATTTGGATTTATCTTGTTTGGGACTCTCTGTGCTTCCTGGGCCTGTATGTCTGTTTCCTTTGTCAGGTAAGGGAAGTTTTCAGTCATTATTTCTTCAAATAGGTTCTCAATTCTTTCCTTCTCCCTTCTTCTTCTGATACTCCTATAATGCGAATGTTGTTGGGCTTGATGTTGTCCCAGAGGCCCCTTAATCTATCCTCATTATTTTTGGGGGGGATTCTTTTTTCTTTTTGCTCTTCTGGCTGGATGTTTTCTACTACATTGTCTTCCAATTCTCTGATTTGCCCCTCTGTTCCAACCAATCTGCTAGTGATTCCTTCTATTGCATTCTGAATTTCAGTTATAGTATTCTTCATTACTGACTGGTCCTTTTTTATGGTTTCTATGTGCTTCTTTATGCTTGGTGTCTTTCTGTTGAAGTTTTCACTAAGTTCCTTGAACATTCTTAAAATCATTTTGAACTCTGTATCTGATAGGTTGAATGCCTCTATCATGTTTAGTCCTTCCACTGTTCTTTATTTTTTTTTTTGTTTCCTCATTTTGGATACCTGTCTGTTTTTGTTTCTATGTATTAGGTAGATCTGCTATGTCTCCCAGTATTGTTGGATAGCCTTTTGTAGTAGGTACCCTGTGGGGTCCTGGCACTCTCTCCCTGGTCACCTGCACTGGGTGCTCCTATAGATTCTGTTTGATGCCAGTGCTGTGCCTGGAGCTACTCAGCAGAAGTCCCACAGTAATTGTCACCTCTAGCTTGGGGCATGCAGATTTAAAGAGTTTTCCAAGGATGATTGCAATGTGGGTGGGGCTGGCTGCTCTCCAGAGAAAGTGCTTCTGGCATTGGCAGAGTTGGGTGAGGTGGGGTCCCAGTGAGTCAGCAGGGTGGAGTGAATAAAGCTCAACAGACCAATCAGGTTCAGATTTGGCCATGGTGGTGGAGCGGGCATAACACAGGAAAGATGGTGTCCACCAGCCAGCTGCATGGGAGGAGGGCACACCCAGGAAAAATGGTGACTGTCCCCCAGCCCTCACTCCAAAGCCACACATCTCAGTCTGCCTCCCTTGTGGCTCCAACACACCCTTAGTCACAGTCCCTCTTCCAGAGCCCAGAGTGAGTAGTGGTAAGTGACTGAGTCTACGTGGGTACTTTAAGAGGATGTCTGGGTTTCCCAGAGCCTTCCATTCCAACTGGGTGGTCAGAGTTCCCACTGTTTTCCACGGTCAGATGCTGTCGGGCTCCTCCTCCCAATACCAGTGCTCCAGGCTGGGGAGAACAGCCATGGTTGAGATATCCCTCCTAATTCTCTACCCCCCACTGGAGGTTGGCTCTTTGTATATCTGTGCCCTTCCTACCAGTCTCGCCATGGCCTCCTTTTTGTAGCCTTAGTTATAAAGCTTCTGTTCCACTAGACTTCAGATGGTTCTCCAGGTTGGTTCAGTAATTTGGCTGTAATTTTAATGTGTTCACAGAATGAAGCAGGCACAGTGTTTACCTACTCTGCCTACTTTACCTACTCATGGATCTCTCTATAACACCCCTTTTGACAGATCTGTGAGCAGGTTCTTTCATGGAGTGTTATAACATGATTTGAATTAGAGGAACTGTGTGTATGTGGTCCAGTTTTTTAATAATTGCAAACAGATTATGTCTGAGGGCATTTTGTTTCAGTATTAATGAACTAAACCAACTTTTAAAAAGCTTTAGCAATATTTAGCAGATCCACTACTAGATACTAGCCTTTTATACAAGATGCTATTCTTTATTGTCTATTCTATACTATGTTACCATTTTAGTTGATAATAACAAATCATTCAAATAATACCAAAAATTAAGAATATTAATAAAATTTATTGCTTATAAAAATTAAATTCTTGTTAAATTCTTAAGAAATAAATTAGGAAATATTACATTTGTGTTAATGAGGAAACCAAATTTGTCATAGAACTTGTGTTTAGTTATCTGGCTTATATGGGTTTACTTTTCATAGCATTTCTTCACCTTTACCCTTGCAGGGTCTCAAAGGACATCCAGGGCTCCCAGGACTCCGAGGTGAACAAGTAAGTACTTTCTTTTAGGGAACTTCATTGAGATTTTTTTTTGCACATATTATTTCCATTTTTCATCTCAGTGATTTTCATTGTTTAGTACAGAACAAACTTTTAATTGGTTACCTATTATACTTATGCTTTTTCTTTTTCTTATTCCAGACTGACTTTCACTATAAGGTTAATGTGTTTCAGGGCAGCGATTCTTAAACTTTTGTGATTCATAAGCACCTTTAGGAATCTCATAAGGCTATAAACACTTTCCTTAGAAAATATATTTACCCATGCACATGCACACACACATTTGATATTTTTGTGCAATTTCAGGGGCTTGCCTGTTCACTAAATCTTATCCATAGCTGTTAGTTCCCTGACCCTTGCATGAGGAAATGCAAATAAATTTTAATAAAAATCCAAATTAGAATGGTACTGTTGCTTATTATATACATATTCATATGTTTAAAAGTCAGAATAGTTTTGGAACTACAGTATTTAGTTTTTAATCACATCATTCCTTCTCTTTCCTAACAGAAACTATTATACCATTATGTCATAGGAAAATATAAAGTCATATCTCTTGTTATCAATGCAGAGTGTACTAGGCCAGTATAAATAAAACAAGAAAGAGGGTAAGAGATGAAAAATTAGCTAGGGTGACAGAAAGCATTGAGATTCAGCAGAGAGTCTAAGGGAGCTCCAGACAGAAATATGTTGGGGATTGTCCCTGAGGGAAAGATATAAATAGAGAAATAAAGCCAACTTTCTATTTCATTCTTGTTAAATAGGACAGTATACTCTGTTCGATCACTGAGGGACAATTTTTAAAGACTAGTTACTAGACTTGGACTGACAGATATATGTGCAGTCTTGGTTTCCTAAAGATTAGGAAACAGGTGCAAGTCTTGGTTTCCTAAAGATTAAACAAGTGCTGAAAAGCATTTGAACATTTATGCACAAAAGTCAGATGGGTGGGAGAGATTAGTCCTTGGGAAGGAGAAAAAATCCTACAGTACTGCGTTGGCAGAAATATGTGTATTCCAGTGAAGAAAACACAATATTTTACAAATAAATGAAAAATTGAACTTGTGTGAGTACTGACCAGTTTTCTCACAAGTGCTCTATAACCTAGTTGTGTTAGTGTACATGTTCTTGTTCTAAGAGTGGTATTCTTTTTGAGAGTCTAAAATCTATTTTAAAGATTGGAAAATTTATTTTAGAGTCAGTTCTTACTTTATATTCTATTTATCTCCAAAAGAAAGGCAAAATTGGTGATAACTGTGAGGAATAACTAAAATCGTTTTTTTAACTGTAAAAACATTGTGGACATTAAGAGGAGCATAAATAATTTGCTAGGAGACATTGACTTCTGGATAATTTGTAAATATCTATAAATTGGTCAGCAAACATGTGGAATAGTATTTATATTGTCTGTGCACGCTCTAGTAATAAGAGCTGTTATTTACTGAGTTACTAGTTGCCAAACTCTACTACTACTGTTAACTACAGTTTCTTGTAGTATAACCATTTGTTGACTAGCTCCATGTGATAACTAATTTAATGCTCAGCAGCAGTAAGAATTATTGCAGTTACCCCCACTTTTAAATATATTTCTATATATTATTCTGTTTTATGTGCACAATACTCCTATGACCTAGATATTATTAATCTATTTTAATAATGAGTTAACTGAAATACAGGGAGAACTCATGGCAGCCGTGCTGGACCCTTCATGAAATCTGACTGACTCAGAGTGTATGCTCTGATGTTAGAGTGAGAAATGAGATTGGGGCAGGCTTCCTAGTTCTAATTCCTCCTGGGGCTATAAAATAAAAGCCTGTATCTGAAGTCCTCTGTCCAGTCTACACTTTTAAATGAGCCAAATTTTTTCTTTAACCATTTTTAAGTGCAGAGAGAACTGAGTTGTAGTTGTTGGTTTTATGTTTCTTTTGAGCTTTTGTGGTTGTCATAGTGGTCTTAGGGTGTGTTGGCTTAGAATGTGTTCATGCCATATGAGCTTATGCTAAAGACTTACTTGTTTACTTTATTTACTGCTGTTCCAGTGCAGCAGAATTTAGCCATCAAATGGAGTTCATATGTGTATTTCTCTGTGCAGCTGGAATGTGTTAGATCTCTGCATGTTGCCTTATCACCCTATATGAAAATCTATTAAAAATTAGATTTCTTTTATGTTTTTTAACAGATTGCTTTTAAATTGGGGTCAATTAACCTAATTTGGCTAGGAAAGGAATCAAAGGGATGGTGGTTGGCATTAGTTAGATACTAACCTACAGAATAAAAACAGCCCTTTTAATTTGTTTCATTCCTTTCTATTGGCATACCTAAATACAAGGTTTTGTGAATATCTGGCTAGAGACCTGTGTATTTTAGAACTGGATGAGGCATAACAGAAGCAGTTGTAAACAGACTAGACCAAATATCATAAATTAGAGGGCTTTCCTGAGAGTACTATTGGAGGTTATTTGCCCTTCAAACCTACACTAAGGAGGCAGCTTCGAATGGTGGTTTCTAGAGTTAGATTTACTAATTTAAATCCAGGTTTCCCACTTACGAGCTGAGTGACTTTCCACTGGTGACAAATACTTTATATCTCATTTTTCTCATCTGTAAAATAGGGATTATGATACACCTCATAGGATTTGAGCAGCTTAAGTAAGATAATATATATATATATATATATATATATATATATATAAAATACTTGAAATATTTTTATATATTATAAAATAAACATGATAATTGCTTAATAAATGTTATTATAGGAATAACATATCATATGTTATATGTAATAATAAGGTAATATTTAGTACACAAATATGGTTCTTGAATTTCATAGGATATGATTTCTTCACTTGTAGGTAAGAATTTTATTCTTGTCAGAAGGCCACTGTTTATTCATATTCTGTTAAATTGTCCATTGTCATAAGTATGTACAGATGTCTTTATGTATATGTATATAGGCATGTGTATATGTATGTGCATATGTGTGTGTATACACACATAGCAACTTTTGTCAAATTGCCTGGATTCACATTCAGGTTCTGCTACTTATTGTGGCACTTTGGGCAAGTTTCATCACTTCTCTGTATATTAGTTTCTTCAAATGTAGTATGAAGAAAGTAGTATTTAACTCATAGATGCAAAATAGTTGTAAAATCATTGGCATAGTGACTGGCACATAAAAAAGGGCTTGGTAAGTGGTAATTGTTGGAACAAAGGAAGCAAGGGAGAGAGGAAGGAGAGAAATGAAACAATAAAATTAAGAGATGGATTCTGATAAAAATGGAGAGAAGACATAGTAGGAGCTTACATATCTAAAAACTGAGAGGGCAAAAACTTTCAACTAGGGTCTTCTATTTGCCTTTTTCTTGGTCTTTTCTTTCTCTATATTATACAAATTTTAGGAGTTTTATAGTGTTTCTAAACTTTAAATGGAGGTAACACCCTTCGGTCTACTTAAGAGCCGATGGACAAATAGCCTGTGTCTTTTTTTTTATCTTTTTTAGAAACCACAGCAGAAAGTGAATTTTACATAATAAATAAGGAGTCTGTGAAATTTACCATTGCTGTCACCATGTAAGGTGATATAAAGGCAGCTCAGGACACATTCTTCTGACATTTAATGCTTTAGGAATTATTTAATAGACCTAAAATCTGAATAAATGGATGAATGATTGAATGGACGAATGAATGAGTAATATATCAGTGAAAGAAAGTAAAAACAAATGGAGGTATTTCTTCTTACCTTTCCACCCAGTTCTGTAGGAAGTTTCCTTTCTTAAGCTGTGGAGTCTCCACATATCAGCCTTCCTTTAGCAAACCTTGTTTTAAATCAAAAATACAAAGTTATCAATTCAAAATGAGTTTACCATCCAAAGTTACTATGTGAATTTTCAGATATACCTATGTCATGATACAGGTATTCACCACTTAATATTCATTTACTCAATCAGACTCCCTATATGAAAAAGTTTACCTTTAGGAAGGTTCAGGAGGTTGGTTTTGAAGTTCACTGCCCCTTTTAATCTTATGGGGTTTATGCTCAGACAATTAAGAAGAGTTGCAGGATGGTTGAGACAAAAAAAGAATTCGATCCAAAAAAGACAGTGGTTATTATGTACCAACACTTCTCGAGAATTATGCCTTTATTTATGTAGCATTGGATTTTTCCTTCCTAAATTTGTCATTATGAATAATCAATGTCTCATTTAGGGCTGAATTCTAACAGTTTTAATAACTTTTATTTAGTAATTTTGGCTCATTTTAATTTTAAGTAGGTGATTACAGTCAGATGAGCAATGTGCAGCCCTTACTATTTTTATGGGGGAAAAATTCTTTCCAAATTTGGGTATTATTAATGCAACAAATTTGCTTCCTTGGGATTTTGACTTTGTTGTATTATTTTATTTATTTTACTTTTTAATTTCAGGGAATTCCAGGATTCACTGGTAATATTGGTTCACGTGGTTATCCTGGCAGGCAGGTGAGGTAACTATATTTACACATCTCCTTTTTTTGTTCATTTCATTAATATATTGTACTGATTTTGAAAGTAAATATTCAAATGATAGTTGGTTTATTTGTATGAAATAATGAATTACTCTTAGCAAAATAATTTCAAAATCAAAATTGTAAACATCCATTAACAATTGTACTGCAGAAAGTTTTGTTTAAAATGGGAGTAGTGTTGTAAATCTGTTTGTGATATACCTTCAAAATTAAAATGCCCAAGGGTCTAGTAAGATCTTAAAACAGCCCTGCTGATGACTTTACAATACTGCCACTGATTAAAATAAAGTAATGGTGAAAGTTAAGATTCTGTATAGTAAACAATATTTTAACATGACACAGTTATAAAAACTTGGGACATGTTTGGCAGTGGTACATACACCACTACCAAGTATTTTATTTAAACTGAATTTAAGTCATTGTATATTGTTTTGAAAATTCATTCTAATCATTTCATATTTATTTCTCTTTAATTTCTAACTTTCTGTACTTCATGTAGGGTAACAATAGAACAAATTTTCTTTGCTAAGCTTTCATGAATTGATTACTTTTGAAATTAATTGCTCATTTAGTGTACTAAAAAACTATATTTATAATATCTTTTTTTATTCTCAACTATGAGGGAAATAAGAATCTCCTCAAAAATCTATTGTTAACCAAATTTTATTTTTAGGCCCTTAAAAATACATAGAAGGTATTGAATATTAGAGTCCTACAACCAAGTAATGATTGTGTTATCTGAAAAATATAAAATATACTGTAAAAACTCAATGGTCTGAAAAGTAAAAGACGTGCTTATTTTTTTAATTATGGGAATATTTTTAGATAAGTTAATTTGAAGTGTTTGAAGAGAATAGTTTTCCAATGAGAAATAATTTAATGAAAATTATTTTTATCTGACATGTGCTAATATACTTTTTTAGATATCTAAAATATATTTGTGTATAGATTATACAAAGGGTACCAAAAAATACATGTTTTAAGAAAGGAAAAACCTGTATTAAAATTCTAATACTCAATATATGTCAATAACAAAAGATGAATACAAGTCACGTTTGATTTCTGCAACTACAAGAGGTGCTCAGAGTGGTTACCATCAGCGTCCAAACACTCAGATTATGGTTGAACAACATTGACGGAAGTGTCCATTGTATCACTATGCATGCCGTTTCAATTTCTTCCTGAAGTACCATCATTGTAGCCAATTTCTGTGGTACAGTACATCCTTTAAGGTCCCCATAAGTAGAAGTCAAAGGGTGTTAAGTCAGGAGAACATGGGCGAAACTCAGTTGTACCATTCTCACATTTCAAATACCACTTCAAAATGGTCTCCTACAATGACAACCATGCTTCCGCTATTTTCTTTGATTGTCCTGCCTGTCACATGGTGATGCTGGTATTCATTTGATTAATACCATCTTTTGAGTGAATGTCATACTACACATTTCTACTATAATTCAATTAAATTCAAAAAGTAATGCATAGATAACATCACTTTAAATGTGTATATATACATTTTTGGCGCCCCCAGTACACAGTGCCTCTTTTGGTTCTGAAATTCTAAAATTCTTTGAATGTATATAGTCTTCATTTAGTATACAGAGTTTTGAATTTTATGCTTGTGAAAATAATACCTCCTTATATGTCCTTTTTATTAATCTATTTATCAACAACTCTTTTAAAAAGTAGTATGATGATGATGTGTTTTGTTCACACTAGGGTTTAGCTGGACCAGAAGGTAATCCAGGTCCTAAAGGTATACGAGTAAGTAAGCATTTTCATCGTTTTGTTGTGTATGCTTTCATAAAAATAGAATGCAATCAAATAACAGTGATAGTCAAAAGATAATTTACTACATAATTTATAAAATATTAATTTATAATATATAGCATGTGGAATACAAATAAAATGAAAAACATCTTTATAATCTTGTCAGTAGGTTTTTGTGATTTTTGTTTTATCATTTTCATACTTTTGTAGGAACTTTAAATGTAATGCAAGTTTAGCCTGAAAAGAATTATACCAGTTTAATAGATATTTTCACTGTTAAGGCCACAGAAAATAGTCTTATAGGAGTAGGTTTTACATAATTTTTTATAGTTTCTGCCTCACTTCCACCATTTTGCCAGCTCCTAGAAAAATGTCTACTGTGTTAGAATATGCTCTATAAACATTTGTAGTATTACTCATTCATAAGTGTATACA